>SNQJ01S0045103.1:6341-28528 GCA_010110895.2 Picea sitchensis
TATATATAGTATGGAGTACTATTGACGAAATGATTATGTTGATGCATATGTGGGACCAAAATGACTAGCAGGATGGCATTAGGCCCGTCATTGGAGAAACGACAAAGACACGTCATACAAGGAGAGAGAAGGTGATGTTGAGGATCTCTGTGAGGTGCAGATGAACCTAGAGAGGCTAACTATGGGAATTCCCACCATTCTGATGGATGATATTCCACCATTTTTTCACCATCACATTGTAGGGGTATCCTTCCCTTTCCTATGCATACTAAGGAAAGTGGCCCGAGTAGTAGTATGTTATCACGAGACCCATCTAAGGGAGGAATAGAGGATAGTCTCCCCAAATTTTTATTGCAATTTATACTTTAGTCAGTTGACATTTTTATACAATATGTCCCTAAGAGCCCCAATTTTATCCATTGCACCATTTTTGTAATGATGTAAACACAATTTCATGAATGTGTGTGTGTGTGTGTTTTGGTTGCTATCTATGGTTTTCTAATGATGTGATTGAAAACCCATGATCATGTACATGCATGCTTTATAAATATTTACTTAATGTGAAAAATTGCATTCTAACATGTAATTAGCTAATGAATCATCTAATGTATTATATCCTCATGGAACATGATGATACTCAATAAAATCAAAATAACATTTTAGAATATGAACCCTCAAGTATTTGTGAAGCAACATAGTATTTCAGGCAAGATAGGTGTGATTCAACTGAGATACCACAAGTTGAGATTCCATCCTAACAATGATATTTTGACTATTTAGAGAAAGAGCTTCAGACATTATTTCAATGACCACATTGTACTCCACAATGTTATTGGTTGCAAGACCAAGGTATATGCCCCCTAAATTCACCAATTCATCATTGGGATAGAAGATCATCCAATTAGTGGATGCAATGTTCTCGGTAGTACGTATGGAAATGTCTATGCAAGAAGAGGTGGATGATGACATCTACAAATCAATAATAAATCATGAGAAGTAGCAAACTAAGGAAAACTACACACAAGAAATGAAAAGCACACCACTCCAACACCAAAAACACACTATGTACAAAGCATCATGTGGTCATATGGCCTAAGAATAATAATTTCTTAGGTAGAGCCTATTGTGAGACTCTGAAAGAGGATTCCCATCATAGTCAACTAACTCATAGGCCCCTATTTTCAAGACATGTTTAATGATGTAGGGACCATGCAAAAGGGGTTGAAACTTTCTTTCGCCTAATTTATCATGGTCCTTATCATAGAACAAAACTAGATCACCCTCAAAAAATACATGAGTATGGAATGACTTATAATGTTGGGCTTTAACACATTTCTTCTGAGTCTCATTGGCCAATGCAACATCACACCATTTTTCATCAATATGGGTCAAGTACAAGAGACGTTCCTCTTTAGCGGAGGTGTTGGAAAAGAGTTATACGACTAACTTCAAATATGGGATCTCACATTCAATGGGAAGGACTACCTCTATACCTTAAACAAGTTGGAATGGTTAAACCTAGTGGCAATATTGTCTGAGGTCTAGTAAGCAGCTAATGTCGAAAATAACAATAGATGCTAGTTATTCTTATGCTTCCCCCACATACTATGCATCATTGTTTTTAGGACATGATTGATATCGTCCACTTTCCATTATCTTGAGGATAATAAGGTGTTGATTTCTCATGATGAAAACCCAACCTAGTACCTAATTCGATCATCATTATGTTGAAAAAATGGGACCCATGGTTAGTCACTATGGTCTTAGGAATGTTGAACCTAGTGATGATATGATATAATATGAACAATGTGGAGGTGGTGTCATCATTGGAAAATGTAGGAAAACCCTTGGCTCACTTGGTGAAGTAGTCAACAACCATGATGATGTAACCATGGCCATTAGCCGAGATAGGCTCACACATCACAAAATCAATCCCCCATTTGGAAAAGGGAATGAAGGTAACCATGGGATGAAGTGGAGCAGGATGGGCGTGCATCTTGTAGGTGAATATTTGACAGGAATGACACTTCTTCATACAATCTTTGAAGATCATGGGCCAAAATTATCCAGCGCGCAAAGTGTTTTGGAAAATATCCAAACCAGAGAGATGACGGCCATATGCTTCGGCATGAAAGTCATTCAATGCGTTCTTGGATTCCTCATCAGTAAGGAAATGATGTAGAATCAAATCCACTCTGTGAAAATAAAGAGTGGCATTAACGATGATGTAGTGTCTATTCTGACTTTATATGCATTGACGTTCATCACAGGAAAGTTGAGGATGAATGTGTTGGATCTAGAGATATACCAAGACATATCCATACCAAAGATCAGATGAGTCAATGAGGAATAAGCACTCATCCAGGAACAAGTCATTAAACATGGGTTCATCATTGACTTGGGGAAGGTCAGACATCAACTTGGAGAAAAACAAATATTTCTTGGACTTGGAAGAAACAAACTCTAGGTCGAATGTCAAACTATCGGAGGATCACAATCCAATTCAAGTATTTTCCCTCAATGATATGATGGCTCGGGATGCACTTTATTGGGTTGGAATTGGAAATAGCAGTGGTTCTTCATAGAAGTATATAATGTTGTATAAGTTATACAACATGCATAGTGTTGATTAAGGTTGGTTGTCATTGATGTCAACCCTTGAAGAAAGTCTGGTAACACAAAGGTTTGGGTAACGGATCCAAGTTTGTTTGATGTAAAGATTACTCATTATTGTATTGTCATGGTTGATAAGAAGTACAAATGGATGAACTCCAAAGTGGTCCCCTTATGGTGAAATCCCTCATGGGAATACTCTTTGCGGATTGAGTTATCCTAGAAGAATGGTTAGAGAAGCCATTCTTAATTGTGGAATAATGAGATGAAGGTCGGTGAATTTTTCAGTGAAACTATCCTATATGGATAGTGCTTGTCATGCCATTTCCGGTGGTATGTGGAATGTCACATAACTACTCACAGTTAGAGAGTTATGGCCATGTGAAGTTGGAGGACCCTCATGAGTCATCTAGAAGACCCAAAAAGTCAAAGTGTTTGCAAAAGAAATTATTTAAATAATAATGTTAATGGATAACTCCCTAAATTAAGGAAAGTGGAATGCTACATGAAAGTATAAATAAGAGGCAACTCTCTCTCATTTAATCACACTTGAACACATTGAATAACTTTTGTTGTGTAAGGCTTATTGCAAGTACTCATTGATACATCTAAAGTTGCGAAAGTATGAGGTAGTATGAAGGGTTGATGGAGAAAGTTTCATAATTACAACGAATACTAAAAAACCCTAATTTCTAAGGCGTATGCAAGCTGACAGGGTATTAGGGTGCATACATATTGAGGCATATGCGGGCTGACAATGTATTATGGTGCATGCGTACATGGGCTGGCAGTTTATTAGGGTGCGCACATGTTGGTAAAGCCACAAAACCTTTAGAAGATGAAGATGAAGAGGTTCTAGATTATGAGATCAAGATCCCAGGAAGGTCTATAGTGCTCAGATACATCAGATCTATCCATTGGTTCAAAAGGTATGTCTTATTTCTATGAATAGTTCGTTTTTTATGTATGCATGAGAAATGGTTATGGAGATTTGAGGATTCTCCCTAAAGAGACTAGTGGCTGCATGGGATATTTTTCATAAGTTAGATCTACAGAAATACAGTGTTGGTATATTTGTCATTGATACTTCTTGAGGCACATATTGTATTTCTTGTAATATGTCCAAGTTTTTGTGGTACATGGTTGAGAGCTTGTATTTGTGAAGTGGTTGATGTATTGAGACGATGAATATCAGAAAGGGTTTGATGACTAGATCATGTGAGGGTTACTATAATTGTTCATGATTACACACACCTATATGGCATGTGAGTAGAGATAGATATGTATTCTTTGGGTAAAGGTTATGTATGAGGATGCATGCACATGGTACAGTTGCAGTCTAGATACAGTGACAGGTTACAGATCTATGTGAAAAAGTTATAGAGGGTCAGAAGTTTTCAAGAGAAAGAAAACCCTAGTTTTTAGAAGGCATATGCATGCTGCATAATAGTTTGATCGTGTACATACACGGGCTGCATAACAGATAGGGAACGTACATACATTTTTTGCAGCACTACAGGTCGTGTACCTGTTGTATTTTGTTGATACATGTTCAGTTCAGGTACAGATTGATTACAGGGAAGTTGTACATGTTGGATGTAGGTCAGTGGTATAGATTGATACAATTGTATAGTGGTATATGTCATAGTGATAGTGTGACAGTGGTTTCATCATTCTACCTCTACATCGGGGTGGTTGGACGGGGTAAGGATAGGTGGTTGTAGCAACCTTCTGGTTGTAGACGGAGAACTTAGGGGGTTGTAGCCTCCTTCTAGTTGTAGCTAGAGAATTGGGGAGTTTGAGCTTCCCTCAAGTTGTATCTTGAGAATCTAGGGGGTTGGGGCCTCCTTCCAGTTGTAGCTTGAAAACAAAGGAAGTTGGTTCTTCCAATGAATGTAATTATTCAATAAATATAAGAAAAATCATTATGTGGTTTTCTCCCGCTTTTGGTTTCCACGTAAAACACCGGTGTACTCTGTGTGTGTGTATGAGTGTTCATTTGTTCATTGCTTATTTACTCTACAGTTATTGGATGATAATCCTACATTGATATAACACTTGGACTATATGGTTAAAAAGTATTATACTTCTTTATTACTGATTCACCCCCTCTCTGAGTAATCCAACAATTGGTATCAGAGCAGGTTCCTTTAGAAATAAGTTTAACCATTGAAAGGTAGATCATGGAGAGAAACAACTTGTATAAAAATGGAATACCACAGTTTGATGGAAAAAAGTATGCATTTTGGAGCATAAGGATGAAGACATATATACAGGCACAGGGATTTGAAATTTGGCAATCAATTGTAGATGGATACACAATACCAATAGTTCCGCCAACAAATGACAAAGTAGTGAAACTCGTTCATAATAATTCCAAAGCCACAAATGTACTTCTGAATGGTCTTGGTGAAACAATATTCACCAAAGTTGCACATTTTAAATCCACTAAATATATTTGGAACAAACTTTAAAATATTTATGAAGGAAATTCAAAAGTCAAAGAAGCGAAGCTTCAAACTTACAGAGGTCAGTTTGAACAAATAAAGATGAAGGAATATGAGAATATTGCATCTTACTTCTTACGAGTCGATGAAACAGTAAATGAAATCATGGGATTGGGAGAAGAAATCAAAGAATCCGTAATTGTTCAAAAGGTAATAATATCTCTTCCTATGATATTTGACCCTAAGATATCAGCACTAGAAGAAAGAGAAGATATAAACTCAATAAGCATGGATGAACTACATGGAATCTTCACAGCATATGAAATAAGAACTGAACAGTAAAATCCAGATGTAAAAGAAGTAGCCTTAAAAGCATCCAAAAAATCAAAGCAAAATGGAAAGCAACAAGAAAAAGAACATAGCAACAATAGTGATGTCTCGGAAGATGATGAAGAAGTGGCGAACTTTGTCAAAAGACTGAACAAGGGAAGTGATGGCAGGTATAAAGGTAAGATTCCTTTAATTTGTTTTAATTGTGATGGTATTGGTCATTTTGCTAACAAATGTCCTCATAAGAAAAAGAGAAATGATAAAGGTTACTCAAGAAACAAATAAATATATAAAGGCAAAATAACCACAAATAAAGTTTTCAAGAAAAGCTTATGTACCAAAGAAGACATCTCATCATCAGATGAAGATGATGTCAGTGATAGTAAGACGAAAAGAGTTCTATTCATGGCATTAGAAGACTCTGATAAAGAAGACTTTGAAGAAGAAAATGAAGAAGCCGAAGAATAATATGAAGAAGTCGAAGAAGAAATTGAAGAGGCAGAAGTTGACTACCGATAGGAATTGTTGAGTGCCTTAGAATTTATTAGAAGAGAAAAGAGGAAAAACAAGAAGCTACAATAGGAACTAGACAAGAAAGAAGACACTCAGGGATTAGAACAAATGATCACAAATTTGAAGGTTCAAATTGAAGAAGAACTCAAAGACCAACTATAAGGAAGAGACAAGATCATTGAAAATTTGGAAGCAGAGATTGTCACATTAAGAAAGGGTCTTTAAAAGAAAAATATGCAGAACAACTCAAAAGTTTTGAATGACATTATCAGAAGTCAAAGGCCTAATCATGACAAGTTTGGACTTGGATACAATCAGACAGAAAAGGGATCAAGCTCCAAAACAACAGAAAAAGAAACATATCCAAAACGCTATGCCGAAACAATCAAAGGGGATAGGAAGGTCTACAAAGAAAATTACAAGGACACTCCTCCACCGAGAAGATTCATATTTCAGAATCAACGATCGATAGAAACAGATAGGTCTCAAGAAGAAGAAGGATTCATAAGAGCACCTCCTTTCAGAAGATATTTAACTCCCGGGTATCAAACTATATTTTTTGGTTTATGTTATGCATGTAATAATTTTGGACATAAAGTTGTGAATTCCATAGATAACAAAAGGAACATAAAAAACTTTGAAATTCATACAAAAAAGGGTTATCCAAGAAGTCCTAGTGAAACACATAGAAGAAGTTACAACAGATTTGAATCATTGAGCACTGAAGTGGAATGCTAGAAGCGTAACAACTTTGGACACATGGCCAAAGATTGCAGAATGACAAACCCTCCTAGAGAACCAAAACATAACAACAAAAATCATAGACATGAACCTTAGAAAAGGACATGGATAAGAAATCAGAATCAGTACAGCAATGAAGAATGCACACTCACTCTACAAGCTAACTAGAAGAAACGTGGTTGGTATGTTGACAGTGGTTGTTCAAAACACATGAAAAGTGATAGAGATAGGTTTCTTACATTAAGAAAGGAAAGAGATGGATCAGTCTCCTTCGAAAATGATGATTCAGCTAAAATCATTGGAAAAGGCACAATCAGAATTGAGAATAAGAATACAAAAGAAGAAAATGTTCTACTAGTAGAAGATATGAAACATAATCTTCTAAGTGTGATTCAAATGTNATCTTCTAAGTGTGATTCAAATGTGTGACCAAGGTCATAAAGTTACTTTCTATTAAAAAGGTGTGAGACAAGAAAAGATGGTTCAGGAAAATTGATTGCTACAAATGCGAGAAATTCAAGCAACATATATGTGTTAAGTGAAATTGGAAATGAAAAGTGTTGTCTAGGAAAGGAAGATGAAAGTTTTCTATGGCACATAAGAATGGGTCACATACATTTTGATAACCTTGTCAAAGTCAGCAAAAAAGAAGTATTCAAAGAATTGCCCCAGATCATGAAGCCAACCAACACTTTATGCAAGCATTGTCAATAGGGAAAGCAAATAAAGACCAAGTTCAAATCAAAGGAATATTCAATGACAAGACCACTGGAAATTGTGCATATTGATCTAGTTGGACCAACTACAACAAAGGTTTTAAAAGGTGAGAAATACTTTATGTTATTAGTTGATAATTATACAAGAATGACTGTAGTTTGTTTTCTCAAGAATAAATCATAAGCTTTTGAAAACTTCAATATCTACAAGGAAATGGTTGAAAGTGAAATGCATTCAAAAATCAAATGCTTGAGATATGATATTGGAGGAGAGTTCACTTCAAAGGCATTTATGGACTACTGCAGCAGTCATGGAATAAAAAGGCAATTCTTCATTGCTAGGACACCTCAATAGAATGGAGTTGTTGAAAGAAAGAACATGACAGTAGAGGAAATGGCTCGAACAATGCTAATGGATTCCAAATTGACGGATATTTTTTGGACACAGGAAGTGCATATAGCAATTCACATTCAAAATAGATTAATGCTCAGAAACAACACTGAAAAAACTCCCTACGAGCTATGAAAAGGAAGAGTAGAAAATGTGAAGCACTTCAGAGTTTTTGGAAGTAAATGCTACATCAAAAGAGAAGATGGAAGAATGAGAAAGTTTGACTCTCGTGTGAACAAAGGAGTACTTGTTGGTTACTCAAGTACAAGGAAAGCATACAACTGTTACAACCTGAGATTGAACAAAGTTGTGGAAAGCATCAACGTAAAAATTGATGAAATAGGTAGACAAGAATTAAAGGAAGAAAAAAATGAATCAATGGAACAACTTTATGAAGAAGAAACATAAGATGAAAAACAAGGGGAAGATGAATAGGATTCGACAGAAGAAGAAGAGCAAGTTCAGCAAGTGACTCCAAAGACACCTAGTAAATGAGTACAGAAGAATCATCATTCATATAAGATTATCGGAAACAAAGATGCAGGAGTTGAGACTACAAGAAGAATGTGTTCACCAGAACAAATGCACCTCGCACTCACATCTACAATTGAACCAACCTGTTTTGAAGAGGCCAGCAAGGATAAATTTTGGAATAAGGCCATGGATGAATAATTCGATCAAATAGAGAAAAATGACACTTGGGAATTGGTTCCAAGACCAAAGGATAAGAATGTGATTGGCACAAAGTGGGTATATAGGAATAAATTGAATGAATATGGACAGGTTACAAGGAACAAAGATATATTGGTATGTAAAGGATATGCACAGGTTGAAGGAATCGACTTTGAAGAGACATTTTCCCCAGTTGCTAGAATGGAAGCAATCTGATTGATTTTAGCTTATGCATGCTCCAAAAATATTAAAGTGTATCAGATGGACGTAAAATCATCTTTTCTAAATGGGGAACTTGAATAAGTCTACATTGAACAACCGGAAGGATTTCAGTTGTCAGAGAACGCAGATTATGTGTGTAAATTAAATAAGGCCTTGTATGGTCTAAAATAGTCTCCTAAAGCATGGTACTCTAGACTGGATAAATATTTACATCAGGCAAGGTTCAGAAAAGGAAGTGTAGATAATAACCTCTACATCAAGGTAAGTCAAGATATTATTTTATTAATTGAAGTTTATGTTGATGATATTATTTTTGGTAGTGATGATGACAGGTTAAACCAGAAATTGGCAAAGGATATCCAGAATGAATTTAAAATTTCATTACTTGGAGAAATATCCTTCTTTTTGGGACTGCAGATACATAAAAGAAACCAAGGAATTTTTATTTCTCAAACCAAGTATATCAGAGAAATGTTAAAGAGATTCGGAATGGAATATTGCAAACCAATTATCAATCCCATGCAAACCAGTTGCAAGTTGAGAAAATATGATGATTCAAAGTCTACAGATCAGAGACAATACAGGTCAATGATTGGTAGCATACTATATGTGACATCATCCAGACCAGATGTAATGCAGGCAGTTGGACAGGTGGCACGATTTCAAGCAACACCAAAGGAATCACATGTATTAGTGGTGAAGAGGATTTTCAAATATCTCAAAGGAACATAAGAGTTTGGATTATGGTATCCAAAAGGAAAAGATCTATCACTTATTGCCTACACAGATGCAGATTGGGTAGGTTTTATTGATGACCGATGAAGCACCAGTGGAGCAGTGTTCTACTTGGGTGAGTGTTTAGTATCATGGCTAAGAAATAAACAATCATCGGTGTATTTATCTACAGTTGAGGCAGAGTATATTGCAGCAAGAACATGTTGTACACAGGTCCTTTGGATGAAACAAACTTTGACAGATATATAGGTTGAGTATGATGATCCCATTCCAATCTATTTTGATAATACAAGCATCATCAGTATCTCAAATAACCCAGCGATGCACTCCAAGATGAAGCACATTCCAACCAAGTATCACTTTCTACGGGAACAGGTTGCATAAAAGATCATCAGAGTTGAGTATGTAGGAACAAAAGAACAAGTGGCAGACATATTTACAAAACCACTTCCACGGGCAGCCTTTGAGTATCTTCGCCAGAGACTCAGAGTTATTTCTACTCCAAAATGAATGATTTTGAATTCTTATCTTATGTGTCTTATATGTACAGGAGGAATCACCATAAAGAGGACAGTTAAGTTAGGGGGAGTAGCCCCAGATGGAAATATACCTTTGCATTGATGAAAAAGGGGGAGATATTTATTATATGTAGAGGATAGAGGCATAATTCCAAGGGGATCAATGGTCACAGAGATGCAAAGGACAGAGGCATGGTTCCAAGGGGAGCATGAGTGATATGACTTCAGTACTGCATGATATGATTTTTGTATTTCATCAGAGTGTTGCCATCAATGCCAAAGGGGGAGATTGTTGATTAAGGTTGGTTTTCATTGATGTCAACCCTTGAAGAAATTTCGGTAGCACAAAGGTTTTGGTAATGGACCCAATTTTGTTTGATGTAAACATGACTCATTATTGTCTTTTCATGGTTGATAATAAGTACAAATGGATGAACTCCAAAGTGGTCCCCTTATGGTGAAATCCCTCATGGGAAGACTCTTTGTGGATTGAGTTATCCTAGAAGTATCGTTAGATAACCCATGCTTAATTGTGGAATAATGAGATGAAGGTCAGTGAATTTTACAGTGCAACTATCCTAGATGGATAGTTCTTGTCATGCCCTTTTTGGCGGTATGTGCAACATCACATAACTCCTCACGGTTAGAGATTTATGGCCATGTGAAGTTGGAGGACCCTCACGAGTCATCTAGAAGCCCCAAAAATTCAAAGTGTATGCAAAAGAAATTATTTAAATAATAAATTTAATGGAGAAATCCCTAAAATAAGGAAAGTGGGATGCTACATGAAAGTATAAATAAGAGGCAAGTTTCTCTCATTTAATCACACTTGAACACATTGAATATATTTTGTTGTGTAAGGATTATTGCAAGTACTCATTAATACATTTGAAGTTGTGAAAGTCTGAGGTAGTACGAAAGGCTGACGATGAAAGTTTCAAAATTACAATGAATACTAAAAAACCCTAATTTCTAAGGCGTATGTGGGCTGACAGTGTATTATGGTGCATACATACTGAGGCATACGCGGGATAATAGTGTAATAGGGTGCGTACATACATGGGCTGGTAGTGTATTAGGGTGCATACGTACGTAGGCTGGTAGTGTATTAGGGTGTGTACATGTTGGTAAAGCCATGGAAACTTGAGAATATGAATATGCAGAGATTCTATATTCTGAGATCAAGCTCCCATGAAATTCTATAGTGCTCGGATACATCAGATCTATCCATTGGTTCAAAAGGTATGTCTTATTTCTATAAATAGTTGGTTTTTGATGTATGCATGAGAAATGGTTATGGAGATTTGCGGATTCTCCCTAGAGAGACTAGTGGTTGCATGGGATATTTTGCATAAGTCAGATCTACAGAAATATAGTGTTGGTATATTTGTCATGGATACTTCTTGAGGCACATCTTGTATTTCTTGGCATATGGCCAAGTTTTTGTGGTACATGGTTGAGAGCTTGTATTTTTGAAATGGTTGATGTATTGAGAGGTTGAATATTAGAAAGGGTTTGATGATTAGATCATGTGAGGGTTACTATAACTATTCATTATTACACACACCTATATGGAACATGACTAGAGAGATATATATATGCTTTGGGTAAAGGTTATGTATGAGGATGCATGCATAGGGTACAGTTACAGTCTAGATATAGTGACAGGATACAAATCTATGTGAAAAAGTTACAGAGGGTCAGAAGTTTTCAAGAGAAAGAAAACCCTAGTTTTCAGAAGGCATACACATGTTTCATAACAGTTTGATCGTGTACATATGTGGGCTCCATAACAGATAGGGCACGTACATATGTGTGTTGCAGCACTACAAGTCATGTACCTATTGTATTTTTTTTATACATGTTCAGTTTAGGTACATATTGATTACAGGGTAGTTCTACAAGTTGGATGTAGGTCAATGGTACAGATTGATACAGTTGTACAATGGTATATCTCACAGTGATAGTGTGATAGTGGTTTCATCATTCTACCTCTACCTCATGGCGGTTGGACGGGGAAAGGATAGGTGGTTGTAGCCACCTTTCGGTTGTAACAGAAGAATGTAGGGGGTTGTAGCCTCCTTCTGGTTGTAGCCATAGAATTGAGGAGTTGGAGCTTCCCTCATGTTGTAGCCTAAGAAACTAGGGGGTTGGAGCCTCCTTCTAGTTGCAGCTGGAAAATAAAGGAAGTTGGTGCTTCCAATGAATTTAATTCTTTAAGACATATAAGAAAAAGAATTATGTGGTTTTCTCCCGCTTTGGGTTTCCACGNTTTGGGTTTCCACGTAAAACACTGGTGTATTGTGTATGTGTATGATTGTTCATTTGTTCATTGCTTATTTACTCTACAGATTTTGGATGATAATGCTACATTGATATAACACTTGGATTATATGGTTAAAAGAATTAGATTTCTCTATTACTGATTCACCCCCCTTCTCAGTAATCCAACACATAGTTGTTAGGGACAACTTCTCAATGTGACAATATCGAAGCTCTTGATCTGCAAGTACTTTTCTAAGATAATAAATGGCGTGCTATTTTTGCTCATCGTATTCTTGGATGAGAAAAATACTAATGGTTGACTCAAAGGCTATGAGATAGAGTAGGAAATCCAGAACATAATCAAGAGGTCTCAATAAGAGAGTTCATATCAAGGCCTTATTCAACAAATCAAATGACAGTTGGGCTTGGTCATCCCAAACAAAAGGAAAACCATTTTTCAACAAGCGGAGGAAGCCTTTAGTGATCTCGACATAATTAACAATGAATCTATGCAAGAGGTTTTCCTTCCCTTGCAAACTTTGGAGTTGGCTAATAGTACGAGGAAGAGGAAATTTGATGATCACCTCAACCTTCAAGGGATCAACCATTATCCCTGATCCATATTATTTTGGGAACAAAATGAAGGCAGTGATATAAAAATGAAATATACATAGATATTGCAATAAACACAGAGATACAATAATACACAATATTTTTATTAATGAGAGAATATGCAGAAATTGTAAAATTAAAGAGTGAATGGCTCGCTAGAATGGTGGCAACTTATCTCTGAGAAGAGATGTGATGGCTACACTCATTCGCAAGAAGATTATGATGTTTAAAATGAGGCTCCAAAGGCCTTTTTAAAATAAATAAGATCCAAAACCCTAACCCCAGAAGATGAAACACCAAAAGGTTTGTGGGCCTTGATGGGGGTAGTTGATACATCAACTTCCCGAGGGTGTAACTTTTGTATACGATATCTGTTTGGGGAATTTGATACCTCGTCGTAAAGGTCTAGCTGAGGAGTACATATTTAGTTTAGTCCAAACAATTACTTTGGCTATTGCATGGGAGTTGTCATGCCCAAAATATGTTGTTAAAGGCCTCAAAATGGACTCGGAAGTTCAGGACCCAAAAAATCATAGAAAAACTGCCAAGGTGGAAACCCATGTTTTGACCTAGTGGAATAGGTCGGTGGCCACCAATATCCATCTAGATCAATCCCATAATTGGACACAATGAATCCTAGAAAGCGCTCAGAACCTATGAAAAAGACACACTTATGCAGGTTCAAATGGATATTGTAGTATCGACACCAGGTAAAAATGACCTTAAAATGGTTAAGATGATCTTCGCACCGCTTGGAACGAGCATCCAAATCGTCTACGTATATGACATGACATGGCCAACTATAAATTAGCCCCGACATTTTTAATACCAAATAGAAACTTTCGATAAGAAAAAACACCCCAAGGACAAATGAAGGCAGTCTTATGTTGATCTTTTGGTTTGATTTGGATCTAATTATAGTCAGAGAAACCATCCATGAACATGAATATTTCACTCCTAGAACAGATCGATAATATGATCAATTAAGGGGGATGGATAATTATCCTTAGGAAAATCCTTTTTTAAATCCCTATAATCAATGTAGACCCTAATGGTGCTCTGTTTCTTGGCTACCAAAATGAGATTGGAAACCCATTCATATAAGGGAACCAAATAGATAAATTATGCATGAAGAATATTTTCAACCTCTACCTTGATAGCAACAACTTTCTTTAGGTTGATGGGCTAGAGATTATTTTGGATAGGATTGGATTGATCATACATTTTAACCTCATGTTCGACAATATGGGGTTCAATCCCATAAATTTCTTCATAGGACCAAAGAAAAACATCGCAAAATTATTTAAATATGGAGGTATAAAGTTCAATTTCATGAGGAGAAAAATATGTTCCTATCAAGATGTGTTTCACGACACCTAACTTAACAAATATGTCAATGGGAATGGTTTTTTATATCTTAGCCAAATTCCCTTTTGAAAATACATCATGTATCATAATGGGAGATTGGTTTGAACATGGTTAAGATAAATAATATTTGTAGTGTCTACCTCTAAATTTTCTAAATCGAGAAGAAATGATGCATGATGGTTCATTTTATCCAAAATCTCATTAGGTAACTCCATGACCTCCATGATTTCTTCATCAGTGGGAAACTAAAGATCTAGGGATTCATGCAAAGTAGGAAGAGGAGAGGTGGTCCAGGAGGGCCTAGGGGACTGATCAGAGTCAACATCTTGTTGGATATCCAGATCAGGGTCAATAGATGTTGACTGGATTACCTAATAGGAAATATCTACTATACTAAGACGCATAATGGCTCTGTAATATTCAACTTCCTAAATAAGAGGCACTACCCAAGGATTGAAATACCCAAGGGATCTACTAGTAAACGAATAAATCATATGGACAAAAGAAATGGTCTTAGAAGGGGATGGTGGGGGAAGGGGGAAAGTTTCCATCAACGAATATTATTTGAACATCCCCGCACCAACACTCATGTAAGCATTGTGGGAATCAACAACAAAGGGTACATTTGAACCCGCATTGGATCTAAGGTCTTGGGTACAAAATGTAATTTGTTCGATTATACCAATTTTCCCCTAATGAGGAAAGCGTAAGACCCTTAAGACATATGATACAATTGCAGTCATATCGTAGAACCAAGTACACCTAAGTGGCAGATTGTACTCAACGAGTACATCGACGACCTCCATGGAAACAAAGATATTCTTACCACCTAGATCAATGGGAAATGTAGTGAAAACATGGCACATGGTTCTTGGGCAAAGTCTTCCACGATACAATAGATGTGGGTGGCTCATTCTTTTGAATTGTGTGTTATGCAAGTGAATAAATTTCTCATGGGATGGATTCTCGATCTGGAGAGACCCACTAGGCTAGGAGGAGGTAGCAGGCTCCTATGTGGAAAGAGTAGTCTCAAAATTATCGTAATTGTGAGCTCCAATTTGGAGGGAAACTTTCCATTCACACATGAATATAGTGCCATTTGAATATGACTACTCATGTGGAAGGGTACCTACTATGCCCCATGGCCGAGGGGCATGATTTTTCATAATCATTTGTTGAGGTTGAGGGGGGAAAGGTTGGGTTAAGACAACAGGTTGTTGGGTGGGATTTTGTTGCGCTAGGTATTGATGGATCTCATCCTTTATAGAGAATTTGTGAGTAGGATGGTCCTCTCCATAAATCATGCATTGGAAATGAATCTTTCTCTTCTCTTTTGTTCCCCCCCCTTGGTTTTTTTCAATTTGAGGGGTCACATGCTTAGTATTGGAGTTTTTATTTTTGTTCCTCTTTTTTCCTTCAGTTTGCTAAGGATTCTTCGATTGCATGGATTGAACTGAATTAACCTCGAAGGTCTAGGTGGGGAATTGAGTAGTTTGAGAAACAGGAACAACACTTGACAGGTTTGGAAAAATAGTCGTGCAACCCATGTGATTAGCTAGATATCCCACAAAGGCATGGGAAACAAAACCAACCACACCATCAAGATGGTGTCCTAGGTTTGGCTTCGTCAAATTGGTTGATTATCAAGGAGCATGTGGGATGGTATCATAAAGAGTACTCGAATGAGAATAAATCAAATCTAAGTGTTGGGCATATAATATGGCTTTCTCCTTGGTATCCACCCCTATCATAGAAACATCCTTGGAAATGGGTGGTAATAGAGGCTTGGTAAACCACTCCATCGAGAGTTTGTCAGGAGTATAGGTTTTGATCATCCTACGTCATCATATCCACTAATGAATATGATCAAATATATGGGTGGACGTATCTTGATGTAAATACGTCAATAGCTTTGTTCCTATCTCATGACATATGGGAAATTGTTAATGCATCAAAAATTCCATAACCAAGTTGTTAAAACTAATAAAGGAGGGGCCCTTTAGTTCAATGTACCATTTCATGGAACCTCCAATCAAGGATCATTGGAAGAGATTCAACCATATATTGTCATCCATCAAAGAGTTGGATGAACACCACAAATGATAAGTCATGATGTGTGTGGATGGGTCTTCCCCCTGCTTTCTGTAAAAGTTTGGCATGTCAGACGAGAGCTTCACAGATATAGATAGGCATGAATGGTCATGTAAAATGAGGTCATTTATCAAATATTATAGATCAATCAAGTCTAATGTGGTAAACAAAGACAACAACGTATGGGAAAATGAATATTGGGGTGAGGATGAAATTCCATGAGACCCATATGAACCTTGAGGTCCCCCCATGTTCGTCTTCCCAGAGAGGTTGGTTGTTCTAGAAAGATAGGTTCCCCCAAAGATGGAATCACTCGCAGGAGTGTGACTATCCCCAGGAATGCACATGCCCCCAATAGGATTTCCCCTAGGGGCGGACATGGAACCTAATATAAAACTACCTCCTGAACCAAAACTAGCCCCAAGGAAGAAATCCCCTGGACCAGATGTATAGATAAAGGGATAGACACCCCACAACCCCAGGGGGTATGTGAGGAAAAGAAACCTCAGGAAAAGGTGTTCTACCACACAGGATGTTAAATCCCATCAAAATATTTGTGCCCCCAGCTTGACTAGGGCCAACTCCAAACCCACTAGGTATATTTCATTCGAAAGGAAATCCAACATTCAACAATACCAGGTTTCTCATAGGAATGGTGGAGGTGGAAGGAATTCCACTCCCCATGTTGAAACCAAGGCTTGACCCCCCACTAGAAGAAGATCCATACATGGGCATCGCAATAGATGGGATCGACATAGGAATTATAGGTATACTTATGGAAGGAAACACAGAAATAACCAAAATCCCTCATAAGGAGACACCTAAGGAAATGGGTATGGATGGTGTAGGTCTAATGAAACTTAGAGACGGTAACATAGACATTGTTGGAATTCCCCCTATTATTCTTATTGATAGGATTGAAGTCTCAACCACAATGGACAAAAAACTTGGGCCCGACATGATGTGAGGGTGACTAAACAAATAAAATTCCACACGAAAGAAGTCCCTAACTTGGAAAAGTATAGGGTTGTTAGGACCGGTCAAAGGAGGGTTCAATTTAGGTGGAGGAATTTCATCAACCACTTCCACTTCAACATTATCAATCTCTTCTAACTTGTTATCAAACTCGTTGAATTATTGGTCACCTATTTTATGACACTTAACAGGTGGTTGTTCCTCTAAGATAAGTGCAAGTCCTTGTAATCGATGAGACTTGTGACGCGGTTGTTCAACCACGGTGAATAAAATGTGTGAAAACCAAAAAAAAACTCAACCTAAGGCTGATGTAGACTTGGAACCAAAGAGAAAACTCCTAAAAAATGTAGGCTAACAACAAGCAAACCAATGGCTCAAGTTTCCTTCCAAAAACAAACCCTCTACAGGAGATGAAGTCCCCACAATATTGCCTAGAAAAGGTGTGAGGAACAGTTCTAATAATATATACAAAGAATCCCTGGCTAGTGAAAGTACCATTTATGAAAGAGGGCACCCTCTAGGGGAACTAAAACCATGATTGGACATCTATCTCAAGTACCACAGGTATGTCCTACATGCAGTCGTCTTTGTAACTACCTTGGAGTTTCCACTAAGGTTACCACTTCACAATCAATGAGTGGGTGAATAGTCGAAAGTCTGACCACACATAAGGGTGGGGTAACTAAGATCGAACTTTGAAATCACTACCTCATAGGTATGTGTCGGAACCAACGAAACCCCCGTATACATAGTAGTAGTAGTAGAAGAAGAAGTCTAGAAAACGTGGAGACAAGCAGACATGGGTAATCACTTTGCTTGCCCCAATGTGACCTTGTGCTTAAATCCTATGTTAGAGGAATATCCCAACACACTAGTTGTAAAAATGGATTTACACACTCATTATTGACTCTAGGTTTTGTTTTGTGGCCTTGGAGATTTCACTCTCCAATCCTACACCAAGGCCCTAAGTCCTATCTATTATTGGTGCGCTAGCAAGAAAAAGTGTCTAGTTGATTTTAGATTACAAAATCATTTTCTTGTGGTTGTAGATAAGTCAAGGGAAATGGATGAAACTTTAATGATGTGTTCCTGACTCTTTCCAATCCAAAGCAATGCAAAATTGAAGTGCAACAATGTAATCCTTTCACTTTCGATGAATTCTAGCTAAGGGAAGGAAACCTTTCTTTGAAATTTTGACAATCAACAACCTCACACTAACCAAGAAACAACTCAAGACAAGCCAAAATAAAAATGAGATATTTGAACCAAAGACAATGATGCAGTTTGTTCCAAATGCTCAAAATATTTATGCAAGTGAATGTTTTTGTTTTTTTTTTCAATTAAAATGAAAAAAAAATCTTAAACTAGCTAAGAAATGAAATCTACAAAGTGAAAACCAACAATAAGAAAGAAAGCTCTATATGATATCAGTAGTGATGCTTCCAAGCACACTTTGATGTCTCCGACAGAATAAAAACCCAAAACTCACAAAGTGATCCAGTAATTTAATCTAAATGAAAAAAGTACATTCACAAACCAATTGCAAGAGGAAAGAGGACATATATCTGAAAAGATCTATTGGATGAGCTTCCCATATCTAATCAACCAATAAAACATAACAAGACACTCCAAAAAACCTCAAATTCACTTCCAATGCAAATGGGAAAAGGATGATCAAATAGAGAAGGAAATAGGATCATCAAACTTCCTCCAATATCACTAGACTAGATACATCCAGATCTGACCAAGCAAATTCAGGGAAATCTGGAAAAAAAAAAACCCTTCATAGGTGGTCGTGACCTAGTAGGTATGCAATTGGTGTCCATGTATAGGAGGTCATGGTTGAACAGTTATGTTGTAATACCCCTAGGATAAACCCCAATTATAAATGTACATATTCTTCATAGGTTGGTGAGCCAAGATGTTTTGCGCCTGAGTGCCTTTGTATATATGTTTTGAAGATAGAGGCCCTATGTGATTTGGGCATGGGATCCCATGAGTTGAAAGGACAGTGAGTCTAACAAATGTAATATGTAATCACACACAATGATATTAATAAAATACATCATTGTTGCAGACCAAATTAGACAAAAGGAGTATGGGGGGCTAGGAATACACAAGAGGGAAATGAGGATAAGGGCTTGAGAAAATGAGCTAAGTCAAGGGGGCTTAAGACAAGGAATAAAATAATAATATTCCCGAGTCCTAGAGTCTTATGAATTTTTTTTCCTAAGTTCCTATGGGAAGGGAAACGAATCATCATGTGGAGTAAAAGGTGGTTCTTTGAGTGCCAAGTGTCAAGTAAGAGAATCCAAATATATTCTTGGGAACTAGTGTAATTCCATAAGTCATTCCATCATTCTTCCCAATCATTCTTTCCATCCATCATTTATACCTTTCCTAGTGTGTGGAAGTTGAATTTGTTACTACCCATAAAATCCTGTGTGGTTTGGGTTAAAGAAGCAAGTTGTCAGGCCTATGGAGCAAATTCCCTGGGTGAGAAATTGTCGAGAATGGGTTTCCTTGTGTGTTGGGATTGTGGGTGTTGAGATATTAGTGCATTCTTATGTTCCAAGTGATACAAATACTTAAGAATCTTTGGTCAGCTTGTGTTGAATCCTTGAAAGGGAAGTGGGATGACCAAAAGATTGTTGAGAAGAGAAGGGGTACACTTCCTAGGGTGGGATAGGTTGTGGGGATTGTTGTTGGAGTTGGAACCTGAGCCTATATTTGTTGAGATGTTTTCAGAACTTAGTTTTCCTTCAGAGCCTTTTCCCTAGTGGAGTCATAGCCCCAACTCGGGAGTGACCTGCTATTGAGAGTATATGAATAGCAGAGTCTATGGTTGGGTGGAACGTTTGAGGTCTACATCTAGTTGGTGATTTACAAAAAATATATAAGTGTTGTTTTATATGTGTTTACATGTTGATTATTATCTATATGTTATGTCAATTATGTTATGCTCAATTGTACATATTTATGCATGAATTGTATGCTATTAGCATTGCATATTTGTTTCAAATTTAGGGAATATTAAGTAATAAATGGTATATTTTTGGGCCATGGTATATTAGCATTCCTATTTTCATTTTCAATCCAAATTCAAATTTGAATAGCATGAAAAGAAAATAGTAATGTCATAACAATTTACTTGTACTCTTATGTCCCGAGGAGGCATGGTTCCACCATTGAGAGGAAATGAAAATTCGTGGTGATTTCCAAATTTTGGAAATTTGTGGAATCTACAAGTGGAGCTATCGAACTTGTTGTAGAGCACCGCAAACATGGAATCCTTGGGAAGAGAGTGAGCATCGGTTCTTGCTTGAGAGTTTGGAAGCACAAGATGGAATGGTTTGATCACAAGTTTTAGGTAATCCAAAAGGACAAAACAATGAGTCATTTTTTAAATGTTCAAAGACCTCATTAACCCACTTGCATGGAAATTTCAAAATGGTAAGTTAACCCCACATCATTTATCATGCAAAATAAGTTAACCCGCATTGTTTCTTCTAGAAAATAAGTTAACCCCACATTTTTTATTGTGCAATTGGAAAAATTTTATGAGGGAATTGGAGTTTGAGTTATTATGTAATTAACCTTGCTAATTACCTCTTTATTACCTCATAATCCATTTCTTATTTAGGATACATTTTGGGGGTCGTAATTTGTTATTTGTATGCATTTTCCAGGGTCGTGTAAGATTTATGCAACACTCTATTTTATATCTAAAATTCAAAATTTTCAAATTTGGTACAGGTTGTAATTATGACTGTGACTTTGTAATTTAATGATCATGTGGTTTAATGATGTTTGAGGAATAGCCATTATTTCCTTGGAATATAAATGGTTTATCTCATGTTTAGGTTTTTGTTTTCATATCAAAAGTTAAATAATCCTAAATTTGAAATAAAAGAAAAACTCATTGATGGTGGGTGGGTTATAACTGTTGCTCTCATTTCCTTCTATAAATACCCATTGTTTCTAAGATCAAGAGGAGGTTAGAGGTAGAATATTGAAGATATTTGAAGAATACTCAATCAAATTGGAGTGAGGAAAATTCAAGAGATAGCCCAAGGAAACTCTAAATCTAGAATTGTAAAGACATGTTTAATGTAGTTCATTGTAGGTGTAGTGTTTTTAAGTGGATCTTATATTGTTGATGTAGAAATTGTATGAATTCACTGATAATTGTCCATTAACTTAAGTACATAATATGTTATATTATTCATATTTACTCTTTCTCATGAAAATTTAAATGTGTGTTGAGAGTAGATTTTGTTATCACTGTGTACTTTGACATAGTGCAATTTAGGGTATGCATCATAGGAACATCCTTGGAAAAATAATGATCCTTGATGTAAGAGAATTCTTATCTTTGAAATCTATCCTACATTCTCTTTTAATTCATGGGTAGGTTTATAGTAGTTTCATAAGTATTCAATAGGATCCAACAAACTTTTGTAGGTTTACCTAGCCTTAGGAGTGTGTGTTTTATTATTATTATTATTTATTATATTAAAATTGGTTTGCATCTCATCTTGTTTATGAGTAGCCATGTTCATTTAGAATCAAAATAGATTTTATGGATCCATTCATGAACTCTAACCCTATTGAGAGATAAAGGAGATTATGAAGAATCATATACAAGCTGATCGTGATTTGGATTCGCATTTATCTTAGCGAGTGAATTTTTGTAGAGGTAATGTGCATTTTTCTAGCATTGTCAAAAACAATGAAAATCATTGAAAACCAGAATTTTGGTAGATATAGATGCATGATAGATCCAGAATTAAAATCGATCTATGTTGGTTCTTAATATAGTTCTTAACACACACACACACACACACTAGATGTCAACTCCATGTTGAGCACAGAAGGAATTACACATCTCCCTCATAGTGAGCAACACACCATTGAAATGTTTCAATCATGTGATTTGTTTTACTTTCAAATAATCTCTCTCTCTCTCTCTCTCTCT
>SNQJ01S0045103.1:28538-53764 GCA_010110895.2 Picea sitchensis
GGGGGGGGGAATCCAACCATGTTAAGGGTTGGTGTGGCTCAGGCCGGGTGAGATCCCCATGTGACTTTGACGACTTAGATGTCCCTGAGTCGCAGTTTCTCAAGACAAAGGTTAATCCCGCTACCAAGAAGGTCCGGACAAATTAACAAACAAAAAATATATAAAAAGTTGATATAAAATTATTTTACTAAGGGGGATGTTGAAATATTTTAGTTATGGCTAATATCGAAATACATATTTTGTTATTAATATTTTTTATGTCAACTCCATGTTGAGCATGGAAGGAATTACACATCTACGTCATAATGGGTTGTAGAAGTGTATTTTGGTGCAACAAGTTCCACTACAGTGGCTAGGTCCCCTCCATAATATGGGTGGTATTTGATATAAATAAGATTATATGAATATAAATTATATTGTATGAAGGATTTTTAATAATTTATATCATGAAACATTTTTTTTTCAAATTAAAGTGGTTGTTTCCTATAGCCTATGTTATTGTAGTATGTGTTCATATGCTACTAGTCATCCATGTTACTTTGGTCCCTTTCCATGAGCTTAGCCTCCCTCACCCTAGACCCTTACATTGATTGATTAATCAATATAATCGGGTCAATATGGTTAAGGGTTGGGGTCCTTTGACTAAATTATTCCATGATTTAGTCCAATTCATATTTACTCTCTACTACCACCATAGAGGTGAATGAAGGTATTCCTTTCTTGTCACTTGGGCATCAAGGGTGGCTCTCTAATGATGGTCCATTTATTCACAAACTAAAATGCAGTACATTTGTTTGAACCATTGTAAATCCTATTCTCTTCTACTTTAAACTTTTTCACTTTCATGGAAAATGGAATGCTAAGGTCGAGCACTAAAGGTTTTTTATTTCAGCATTTTAATCTCCAAATTGTTCCCTGGATCAGGTGGAAAGTGACCATGATAGTGATGTGAATGAAGACATTGTGGGTTTAGATCATATCCTCCCATCCATGCACTTGGGCATGTATCACCTCACTGTCTCTTCACTAGGTATTTCTCCACGAGCTAGTGGTTATATTCTTCTTGGTCCAGACCCAACAAAGGTGAAGATGGATGATCCATATTATTTTGAGAAAGAAATGAAGGAATAGATATAACAATGAAATATATAGAGATATTGCAAGATACACAGAAATTTTGCAATAAACACGGAGATACATTAATGCACAATTTTTATTAATGAGAGAATGTATAAAAACTGTAAAATTACATAGTGAATGACTCACTAGAATGGTGACAGCTTATCTTTGAGAAGAGATGTGATGGCTAAGCTCATTCGCAAGAAGATTATGATGTTTACAATGAGGCTCTAGAGGCCTTTTTAACATGAAGAAAATCCGAAACCCTAACCTTGGAAGATGAAATTCCAAGAGTTATGTGGGCCTCAATGGGGTAAGTTGGTACGTCAACTTCCCAAGGGCGTAACTTTTGCATACAATCTTCATTTGGGGTGAACGATAGCTAGTTTGAAAGGTCTATCCGAGAACTATACATTTTGGCATCACACTTTGGCTTAAGTGTATGATGTGATTGTGGATATTCCAAAACAAATGATGTTTAGGGCCTCAAAACGTCCCTAGAAGTTTAGGAATCAAAATTTTGAAGAAAAACTTCCAAGGTGGAAACCCCTGTTTTGAGCCAATGGAATAGGTGGGTGGCCACCGATTTCCTCCTGGATCAGTGGAAGAGGATGGTTAATTTTTTGATGGTATCAAGTCCGATTATGATTAAGTTTCCATTCATGGCAAGGAATGTTGCTCGAGTGCTAGTCCTAGTGGTATCCATCCATGCATGTGTGGCCAAGAAGGTAAATATGGCTCTAGTTTTCATTTTTATCCTAGTTAACGAAATTATTTTGGATCATGTAGATGATTTGAAGGTGATACTCTTAATTTATTCCATGGCCCTTCATGCTTCTTGAGTGAAATCAGTCCCAACCCACAAATCTCGTGTGGCTCTTGCCACTGAAGAAGCGGTCACACACTTTCATGACTTTGTCTCTCCTTCTAAGAAAGAATTCATGCATCCCTTGAGGAATATGTTAAAATTATCAAAGCCTATCAGGATGATGATGACATCGATCAACAAGTGGGGCATCTCGTTCCTGATTTAGTATGCTCCAGAAATCGGGACACGAAGTTTCATCGGACTGTTGAGATTTATTGGCATACCAAGACCCTAGGATATCAAGCTCTACTTCCTAATGAGAAGTACCATAGGAAGTTTTGCCAAATACTGGAGGCTCTTGGGTTACATTTTTAGTTTGATACAATTTGGTTTTGGAAGATGTCCTAGTTTCCCTTAGGGCAGGCCAACAAACTTCTTATATTTAATATCTTTTGTTGGATAGTAATGTGCCTTTAGCAACTCTGATATGGTCTAACACTTTGTATTTTATGTTCATATTTTAATAGAATCTCCAAATTACTTATCATATCATATTTGGTACTATTGAAAAAAAAACAATGAAGTGATATTTAGAATTACACAAAATGTGAGGGTTTGATCAAGTACATTTAATTGTGAAAGAATGTTGGTTGAGCGCATTTTTTATTTTTTGAAGTTTAGTTTCTCCATGAGATTGTTCTCACATAACCCTCTTACACTTTAATTCCAAAATTTTCACCTCTATAGGAAAACATTCATAGCATTCAATGAAGATTCAATGTTATTGAGAAGGAGATGGATTCAAACATGAACACACATATTTTTCCTTCTCTAATTGTTCTACTCTATATCGAGACATATATAAAATCTTATTTTATATTAGAAAAGTGTGAAAACAAAATTTGAGGTTGTAGTTAAAACAACATTCTATGAAATGTTTCCACCAACAACACTTACCTTGTATTTATGTGATTGAAAATCTTGGTTGGTGTTGGAAACTTTGATTCCATTTCATGCCATATGCCTTGATAGTTGTTGGAGAAATTACATGCAACATTACTATGTCATTTTCACTACTAGGATATCATCGGTCTTAACCATTCTCTTGTTGATCAAGTGGTACTTCCATTGATAGTGCTTCAAACTTGAGCCAACTATGTGCCTTGGCTTGGTAGGAGAACAACCAAGTGAGATGAATATGATGTTGTAGAATGGGAACACTATCAATGAATGGCTAGTGGAATTCATAACACAACGTAGGTCGACAATATAGAGCAATAAGGGCACCACCAAAATAAGTAAATATCTTATCACCATTTCATATTCAAGTATCTCACTTTCCAGTAGCCCCAAATTGATGGCTACTAGTCCTACTAACATACTAAAATTCAAATAAATTAATTAGCAATGCTTTCTACTTTGCTAAATTTATCTTCTTCCTATGAAGATATAGTTAGTATTATTAGTATTATAGATTATAGTAAAATCATAATTAATAGTGAAGCCTTTATGACCCTAAACTAGAAAGAAAAATTTAGCTTCCCATGGGTAAGGCGTCTACCACATCAAATCATATTCTAAAGTGTCCCTTCCATCTTGGAAAGATAAATAAAATTCCAACTCAACTCAACCCGTTTTATTTGGAGAAAGGTTTTCATCTTTATGGGTTCTTCCCATCACAAGTTTTCTGAAATTTTGCTATATTTTTATGATGTGGGTAACAAAGGTTTTAAGTCAGTTGAGAAAAAATTGTAGTTTTTTCCCCTATTATGTGCACATGTAGAGATTGAGAAAGGAAATAGGTGGATTTTGGGTGCAGACGACAATGATATGACATTTTTTTCATGTATGGATGTTCTTTGTTCAGAGGAAAAGTGGGATGTTTTGTGGTCTAAGTATGAGATATGAAGAGAAGTGTGTTTTTTCTCCTACTTTTTCTAATGATTGGTATGGCTCCATGGGGATCTATAGTCTTTGTTTCTCCTCCAGGTATGATAACAATAATGCCCATTTCATTTTGCATTCTATTCATAATAAAACTAATGCACTTTTGTCATATAAATTGATTGGGGAATGCTTGCTTTGGATCAAAATTTTCGTTGTCAATGTACCAATGGGATACCCCATATATGTGTTAATGCATTGATTTGATTTCAAGCTTTATCAACACTTCAATTTTTGGAATTGATTGGTAATTTCTTATTTTTGTTAAGGATTGCCCCTATCAATGTGTTGTTGTAATGTTCCAAATTGAGACATTGGGTTAATGGATTTTGTCCATTAATGTTATTACAGGCATTATCAAAAGCCTATTATCTTCCCTAATCAAGTGGATATGGGGTTTCCTTGCTTTGACCTCCAAAGTTGGTTTTCACTTTCCTACTCTTGATTTTTCTCCTGTTATTGTATGCAACCATTGTATTTGTGTGTTGTCTATTGTTTGGTTAGTTAGTTCTAGAGGGTGATAGGTATAATAGAGTGGCACATTTCAAATATCTTAGCGAGTGCATTTTTGTAGAGGTAATGTGCATTTTTCTAGCATTGTTAAAAACAATGAAAATCATTGAAAACTGGAATTTTGGTAGATGTAGATGCATGATAGATCCAGAGTTAAAATCAATCTATGTTGGTTCTTAACACACACACACACCAGATGTCAACTCCATGTTGAGCATGGAAGGAATTACACATATCCCTCATAGTGAGAAACACACCATTGAAATGTTTCAACCATATGATTTTGTTTATATATATATATATAATTATTTTACTAAGGGGGATGTTGATATATTTTAGTTATGGCTGATATTGAAATACATATTTTGTTATTAATATTTTTTATGTCAACTCCATGTTGAGCATGGAAGGAATTACACATCTCTGTCATAATGGGTTGTAGAAAGTGTCTTTTGGTGCAATAAGTGCCATTACAATGGCTAGGTCCTCTCCATAAGATGGGTGGAATTTGATATAAATAAGATTATGTGAATGTAAATGATATTGTATGAAGGATTTTTAATAATTCATATCGTGAAACATTTTTATTTTTTTTTAAATTAAAGTGGTTTTTTCCTATAGCTCATAGTATGAGTTCATATGCTACCAGTCATACATGTTACTTTGGTCCCTTTCCATGAGCTTAGCCTCCCTCAACCTAGACCCTTACATTGATTGATTAATCAATTTAATCGGGTTAATATGGTTAAGGGTTGGGGTCCTTTGACTAAATTATTCCATCATTTTGTCCAATTCATCTTTACTATCTGCCACCACCATAGAGGTGAATGAAGGTATTCCTTTATTGTCACTCTAGCATCAAGGGTGGCTCTCTAATGATGGTCCATTTAGGCACAAACTAAAATGAAGTACATTTATTTGACCCGTTGTAAATCCTATTCTCTTCTACTTTAAACTTTTTTACTTTCATGGAAAATGGGATGCTAAGGTTGAGCATTAAACGTTTTTTATTTCAACATTTTAATCTCCAGATTGTTCTCTGGATCAGGTGACAAGTGGCCACGATAGTGATGTGAATGAAGGAATTGTGGTTTTAGATCCTATCCTCCCATCCATGCACTTAGATGCATATCACCTCACCGTCTCTTCACTAGGTATTTCTCCACGAGCTAGTGGTTATATTCTTCTTGGTCGAGACCCAACAATGGTGAAGGTGGATGATCCAGATTATTTAGAGAACGAAATGAAGGCAGAGATATAACAATTAAATATACAGATATATTGAGAGATACATATAAATATTGCAATAAACAAAGAGATATAGTAATGCACATTTTTTATTAATGAGAGAATGTACAAAAATTAAAAAATTACAGAGTGAATGACTCACTAGAATGGTGGCAGATTATCTCTGAGAAAATATGTGATGGCTACGCTCATTCGCAAGAAGATTATGATGTTTACAATTAGGCTCTAAAGGCCTTTTTAACATGAAGAAAATCCAAAACCCTAACCCTGGAAGATGAAATGCCAAGAGTCATGTGGGACGCGATGGGGTAAGTTGGTATGTCAACTTCCCAAGGGCATAACTTTTGCATACGATCTTTGTTTGGGGCACATGATAGATAGTTTGAAAGTTCTATCCGAGGACTACACATTTTGTTTCCACAATTTGGATTAAGCCTACATTGTGATTGTGGCGAGTCCAAAAAAATGTTATTTAGGGACTCAAAATGACCCCAAAAGTTTAGGACTTGAAATGTTGTAGAAAAACTGCCAGGTTAGAAACCCATGTTTTGAGCCAGTGGAATAGGTGGTTGGCCATCGATTTCTACACGGATTAGTGGAAGTGGATGGGTAATGTGTTGTTGGTTGTAGGTCTGATTATGATTAAGTTTTCATTCATAGCAAGGAATGTTGCTCGAGTGCTATTCCTAACGGTATCCATCCCTATGTGTGTGGACAAGAAGGTAAATATGGCTCTTATTTTCATTTTTGTATTAGTTAATAGAATTAGTTTGGATCATGTATATGATTAGAAGGTTATTCATGGCCATTTATGCTTCTTGAGTGAAAGCAGTCCTGACCCACAAATATCGTGTGGTTCTTGCCACTGAAGAAGTGGTCGTGCACTTTCATGACTTTTTGTCTCCTTTTGAGAAATAATTCATGCATCCCTTGAGGAATAATTTAAAATTATCAGATCATATCATGATGATGATGACATTGATCAACAAGTGGGGCATCTCATTCCTGATATAGGATGCTCCAGAAATCGGGACACGAAGTTTCATCGGACTGTTGAGCTTTATTGGCATACCAAGACCCTGGGATCTCAAGCTTTACTTCCTAATAAGCAGTACCATAGGAAGTTTTTCCAAATACTAGAGGATCTTGGGTTACAATTTTAGTACGCTACAATTTGGTTTCGGAAGATGTCCTAGTTTCCCTTCGGGCAAGCCAACAAACTTCTTATATTTTAGATCTTTTTTTGGATAGTAATGTGCCTTTGGCACCTCTAATATGGTCTCACACTTTGTATTTTGTGTTCATATTTTAATAGAATCTCCAACTTACTTACAAAAAAAAACAAATTCTCCAAATCATATTTGGTACTATTGAAAAAAAAACAATGAACTGATATTTAGAATTACACAAAATGTGAGGGTTTGATCAAGTACATTTAATTGTGAAAGAATGTTGATTGAGAGCAGTTTTTATTTTTTGAATTTTAGTTTCTCCATGATATTGTTCTCACATAACCCTCTTACACTTTAATTCCAAACATTTTACCTCTATAGGCACAAATTCATAGCATTCAGTGAAAATTCAATGTTATTAAGAAGAAGATGGATTCAAACATGAACACACATATTTTTCCTTCTCTAATTGTTCTACTCTATATCGAGACATATATAAAATCTTATTTTATATTAGAAAAGTGTGAAAACATAAAATTTGAGGTTGTAGTTAAAACAACATTCTATGAAATGTTTCCACCCAAAAAACTTACCTTGTAGGTAGGTCATTGAAAATCTTGGTTGGTGTTGAAAACTTTGATTCCATTTCATGCCATATGTCTTTGTTGCCTTGATAGTTGTTGGAGACATTACATGCAACATTACTATGTCATTTTCACTACTAGGATATCATCGGTATTAACCATTCTCTTGTTGATCAAGTGGTACTTCCATCGATAGTGCTTCAAACTTGAGCCAACTATGTGCCTTGACTTGGTAGGAAAACAACCAAACGAGATGAATATGACGTTGTAGAATGGGAACACTATCAATGAATGTATAGTGGAAGTCATAACACAATGTAGGTCAACAATATAAAGCAATAAGGGCACCACCAAAAGAAGTAAATATCTTATCACCATTTCATATTCAAGTACCTCACTTGCCAGTAGCCCCAAATTGATGGCTACTAGTCCTACCAACATACTAAAATTCCAATAAATTAATTAGAAATGCTTTCTACTTTGCTAAATTTATCTTCTTCCTACGAAGATATAGTTAGTATTATTAGCATTATAGATTATAGTAAAATCATAATTAACAGTGAAGCCTTTATGACCCTAAACTAAAAAGATAAATTTAGCTTCTCATGGGTAAGGTATCTACCATATCAAATGATATTCCAAAGTGTCCCTTCCATATTGACAAGATAAAGAAAATTCCAACTCAACTCAACCTGTTTCATTTGGAGAAAAATGAAAGGTTTTCATCTTTGTGGGCTCTTCCCATCACTAGTTTTCTCAAATTTTAATATTTTTTTATGATGTGGGTATCAAAGGTTTTAAGTCAGTTGAGAAAAATTATAGTTTTCCCCTATTATGTACACATGCAGAGATTGAGAAAGGAAATACATGGTGTTTGGGTGCAAATGACAATGGTATGACATTTTATTCATGTATGGATGTCCTTTGCTTAGAGGAAAAGTGGAATGTTTTGTGGTCTAAGTATGAGATATGAAGAGAAGTGTGTTGTTTATCCTACTTTTTCTAATGGTTGGTATGGATCCATGGGGATCTATAGTCTTTGTTGTTCCTCCAGGTATGATAATAACAATGCCCATTTCATTTTGCATTCTATTCATAACAAAACTAATGCACTTTTGTCATATAAATTGATTGGGGAGTTCTTATTTTGGCTCCACAATTTTGTTGTCAATGTACCAATGGGATACCTATTGACAAGCGAAAATGACCACTCGTCAATTGAAAGAGTGAATCCGGTCCGGGGTTGCCTAATTAACCCAAGCCGTTTGGATTAATTCACTCTGACGGGTTTAGTGGCTCCATTGGCCAATCTAAGTTCCTAAAGGAAACGAAAAATAAATAGAAGAAATGAAAAAACTCACTAGTTACTAATCACTAATATATGTATGTACATCTAAATATATACACGGTTTAAAATATATTTATATAATAGTTCTATTTGTCTAGTTCATATATACAAGATATACAGATAATGAGTTTGATCTAAACTCATGAAAATCGAATATGATATGGTTCTTTTGATGGAAATCAAAATAGAAAGCAGCATGCATTATTTCTTTTTGTTTTGTTTTTATATCATTTAATCTATATACACCTCTAAGATCATATATAAAACTACTGTTTAAATAGAAAAATGCGGACAGTAAGAATTATACTACATATAATGATTTAGATTATGGACTAGCAAATAATAAAAAGGAAGAACAGACTAACCTATCGATCACTTTGAAGAGTATGCATCCAACTGTTAGCATAAATTGCACATCAGTCCATCCATGAGAGAAATATGATGTGATCTTTACACTATTTGGGACCAACGCTAAACTGTGTATTGACTGAAGTATTTAATTGATAAATAGTAGAACTCAAGATGATTACAGTGATATAATAGACTGCTAGCAGTAATGCATAAGCTAAATCCTATAGTTACAGCTTGCATTTAATCAATCCACATATTTAAGGTAAACCTCATAATATGAATTGAAATATTGTTCAATTGTTTTGATAAAACTGAAGCATAAATCGTGAAACATGAAGAAAAACTATCTTGACAACAAAACAATCTGCGAAGACGAAAGCTATCTGCAGTCATTCAATTACCAAGATAAACAAATTATAGATCACAACAAAAATCACAGATGACTAAAGCATAAAGTAAATATTTGTCATGTCTAAATTTGAGCATAAGTTGTTCAAAATAAGCCCCAGGCCAGGATGCCTGTGATTACAAAATGATAGGTTTATAAAGGCTTCAGAAAAGATAATTGTTTATGTTCCTGAGATCAAATATTTGTTTCAAAAATAAATGGGGATGCAACCACCCCAATCCTACTAAATCCTCCAAAACTAACAATAGTTCATTTCTGTTCATTCAAAATACATCATAGATATAACTGGAAGGTCTCAAGAGTGCCTCAGATCAATTTTGAAATCATGGACCACTGAATATCCTGAAAGAAAAGGAAGATATAAAGATTTCAGATATATTTTCTGTCATTACTTTACACAATTTGAATTAACATAACTGGCTACAGAATCTTGCGATTTTGTAGCTAGTTATTTTAGTAAATGAAATCTCATTTTATTTAATGAATAAAATAAACTAATTTAATAATGAAATATAGTTTATTCAACAAACCAGATAATCTAACTTAAGAATGAAAACAAACATGCTATCAATCTAAGAGATCATACCTCTAACCATGAAATCAAATCGTATCATGAAACCTTGGAATTTACAATGGCTGTAGCAGCCTCAAAGTTTTTAAATATCACATGACCTGTGGTCTTCATACGTTTTTCTTTTCCTTGGATGACAGATTCAAGCCTGTGGTTTTCGCTTGTTAAAACATCGATCTGATCTTTTAAAGCCTTAACCCGTGACTGTAGAAACGGGATATCAGTGTAATATCTATCAATCCATGATAGACAGACCTCACACTTTGACTGTGTGGCGGTTTCATTAGAAAAAACAAGATTGTGGACTGGAGCGCCCTCCATACGGATAGTAGATTCATTGCAAAGATTGACACCAGGAAACTCTGGATTGTCTTTCAACCATGAAGGTAAATTATCGACAAAGTTATAGGGTTGATCAGGGTGTGGCTCGAATGACAAAGGGTCTTCCTCTGCAAGGAATTTTTCGATTTCAGAGTCATAACTCTCATTAACCTCGATCATGTTGATCACGTTTGTATGAGAATTCATCTTATTACGAAGAATCCGCGATATCAATCTCCCAACCCTTTTGTTCTTAAAATTTATATCAACGCTTCTTTTAGATTTCTTCCCTGTAGATTTTTTTAAGTTTTTAACATAGTCAATAGGATGTATAACCTGCTCACAGACTTATTGAAAAACCTTTGAATCGATTAAGGGTTTGTTGTAGGGGTTCGAGACACAGGCGGGGATGGGTGAGAGGGGCGTTGTAGGGTAGGTTAGGGTTTCTTCAACCACTGGCTTATCGACCTCATCAATATTTGGATTAGAGAAACCATTTCTCACTACAAACAAGTCCCAATTATCACTCTGCAATTCTAATTGATGCACAAGTAAGATTTTAATTAGGTCGTGATGGAAGAGGCTAAAGTCGGCTTGCTGCTTTTTATATCTTTTACCCATTTTATAAAGACTCCTCAGTAAGTAATATGTCATGTTCAAGGGAAAACCCATAAAAACCATAAGAAAGCGCAAATGATAGAGAAATACCAAACCGAAACGTCCCTCACAGTTGACAAACTTCTTTAATACAACAAGTAAATCGTGCCACCGAGATTTCAAGGCGAAAATGGGCATACCTTTTTCGCATCCCTTAATTTTCCGAGATGTAAACAACAGGGTCCAAGGAACTTCTTCCACTTTTGCATTTTTAAACCACCTTTGACTGCTTGTTGGTAACCCTATGGCTTGACTCAGGAACTCCTCAGTAACCTCCAGTTGCACATCACCAAATTTCTCTCTACAACCATCAAAGGAGAAAGAAAATTCTTGGGCAACCTGTAAATTGAAACCCTGAAAATTCCTAATGAAAACGAGCCAGCCACTTCTCTCCAAATCTCCTCTGGCATTGTCGTATAAGAGCAGGGTTTGGATACCATTTGGTTCAATTCTCACGACAGGAACCATACTGGATGGGAGGGTACTCAAACAAACACAACATATAGGGAGGGTTTGTGAAAACAAAACAAAGCCATAACCCCGAGCCCAAAAATTAACGTTGTAAAGACTCACATGATGGGATGGATGTTTAATTGAAATGCATGCGAAGAAGGTTTACGACGCCCAAGTCCATCCTTAGAAATGATGGCAGTCTGCAAATCGTATGCCACCTTTGCATTCAGTACGATCTAGGACCAAAGAATTAAAACGCAAATAAGTTCACGCATCATGGGTTTGATCACAAAGTTTGGGTAAGTCAAAAATCGAAAAATCAAAGTTTTGTAAAAGAAACGTAGCCAAGAATCAAACCAAAACCATGCAAAAATCAAATCGTGGGGGTCCTTTGTTCATAGAACCATCAACCTCTTAAGCATGCTTGGAATTGAAAAGATCAAAACAAAGAGAGTAACATCTTCATGGCAAGGAATCAAAATTCCATAATAAACTATATGAACAATTTGCCTTTAATGAAATTTTAAAACATAATGGTAATCACAGTTGCAAGTTTTCATGCTTTCAGTCATGAAAACAAAGCTTGAATAGACAATAGGGAAAAGCGACAATTTACAACTGTCGTTTCGGAAACTGCTCATGAAGAGTAATAAAATTTCATGACCCTAGTTAGGCAGCTATATAGATCATTTAATTGATATAGAAAAAATAAAAATTATATTATTGTTGCCAACAATGGTGACATACTGGGAGAAGCAGTTATCTCTGTAACACGAACGAGTTCAGGTTAGAAAAAACTGAAAAATTTCAAATTGAAGAATAACTGAAAGGTTATTTGAACATCTTAAATAATCATGATGTAGTCCAGTTTCAGATAACTTTTGTTTTTAAAGAAATGAAAACTGGTGACAAACTTGGAAAAATAAAGCCACGACGTTTAAGTTAATGTCTCCAATACTGTTGATAGGTCCATTGCTACCAGCAGGCATTCATAGCCTCAACAGGGATGTCAATTAACCCACTCTGACGTCTGTATCCTGTCAAGAAATTTCAGATCAGAACGAAGGACGCTTAGGGCCAAAACAAGATTCATATTTGAGAATTTTATTTTACCCGACATTGCTTTGCTACTAGCAGGCCTATTCAGTACCCCAACGAAGTTGTCTTGGTGTCATGCATGTATTTACCCGCTGCCAGCATACATGTTCAGTGTCCAGGCAGGTTTACAAACACTTCCCACAGCTCTCTAAGACATTATTCACATTCTGGCATATTTTTAAAGATATTCAATAGAGAGAGGTGATGCTGAAAATTCCAGTTTTTAACACACCTTGATATATCACAGACCTTAAAAAATTTTGTGCTATCCTTCATCAAGATCCAAAAATAGTTCATTAATAAAACTAATTTTCAAGAATAGGGAGACATCATTGAGTTTCTCTCTTAAAGAACAGGGACAACGTAAAAAGATTTTTAAAGATGGTTGTGAATACTTTCAAGTTCAGATTGAAACCGAGAAAACACCTTTCAAACAAAAAGTCATCTTTAACCAGGCTACAATTTCAGAGAAATAAAACAATTAATGTTCTGACAAATTTTAGCAGCTATTTTCGAGGGGAAGTATTATATTTTCTTTGTCTGAGCTAGCCCGTGGTGCAGGCATGCTTGTTTCAAAAAGAAAGACCGATAAACATAAATGAAAATGAAAACAAACCAGCAAAGAAAAACAAACAAAAAGGAAACCAAAGCAGAAAATATTTACAAAAGGTGTATGGGAGAGTCATCAGGTAAAATACTTTTTGAGATCTTGGTCATTCACGGAGAAGGTATCTGGCTGTCCCTCTAAATTCTGCAGGTGAAAGGAACTGGGACCTAGTTTTTCAGCAATTAAAAATGGTCCCAACCATGGGTTTTGAAACTTAGTATGTTCTCCTTTCCCCTAAAGAGGTTTGTCCCACTTAAGGACAAGATCGCCTACCTCAAAATTTCTATCAGAGGAAAAATTGGAATCAAACCAGTTTTTGACAATGAGTTGATGTTGATCCAATTTTTGTTTTCTTGAGCCCTTACTTCCTCTAACTTTAGCAAAGCGTTAATCCGACTTTCCAAGGTGTTGACGGGCGAAATTGATCGTCCATCAACTGGGAGAGTGGATCCGGTCTAGGGTTGTCTAATAACCCAAGCCATTTGGGATAACCCACCCTGACGGGTTTAGCGGCTCCGTTAACCGATCTAAGTCCTAAGAAAACAAAAATAAAACTACTCTAAAATAACTAATCTAACTAAAAACAACTATTAAAACAAACTAAAACAAATCTAACTATTCTATGTACAATCTACTATCTAATACTATGCTAACTCTAAGAAATTAAATATCTAACTACTAACAGAAATAAATCTTATTCACAAAATGTACAATATTTACAATTTACAGATTTGAATGAAAACCTGAAAAACTCATTTGTATTATGTCCTTAGATAGCGAAAGCTATTGTTTTTTGATTTTTTACGATTTTATGAAAAAGAAATAAAACAAAAACTAACTAAACTAAACAACTAATATACTAACTCTAACTACAAATCTAAACTACACATATATCTAACTAAACTACTTAAATTATACTAACAAATAAACTATTAAATACTAAAAAACAAACTGACCTGAAGGAACGCTCCAGGTTTGTCCTGTGTGTAATGATCGTCTTAGCTGATCGAAAGGAGGAAACCCGCATCGGATTCTCCAAGAGATTCTCATAAATGGAAAGTTGTAGTGCTCGTTAAATATGATTACAGGACAAACAAAACATAAAAATTACAGCAATCTTATAATTTATAAATCTTCACAGTTAGATAAATCTGTATGCAAAGATCTATATGGAATGATTCAATTAACGAAGAACAGAAATATATGATTCATTAACTGAAACAAAGTAATTGTTGTACTTTTAAAAATAATGAAAGAAATCAGATATGGATAGCACATTAATCAAATCATATCATCCTGCAATAGATTATGATAGCTAAAGTAGTCTATAATCAACTGCAAACTGATATGCACAAACTTGAAACAAAAGTTTGATATATTGAAAGCGAAATTTGTAACAAAACATCAACTTTCGTCTCAATCTGTATCAGAAATCCATAGCCTGGTTCTCCCACAAGTGAGGATGATCCTTATTACAAATAATAATAAGTATTTAAATACCTTCCACAAGGTAAAACATCCATGTGGAAGTTATCAAAACTGTTTACACAAATCTGGGAAAATATCCCAAGTTTGACTAAACTAACAACCTAAAATAAAAACTGTATCACACAAATATCTCCTAGACTGCCACAGCATGCCTAATGCAATTCGAATGTACCTGAAAGAGGTCAAAAATGGACAAGTTAAGAGGATATTTTGTTGATAGAATTGATAAAAATCTAATCCTAAAGACTAGCTACAGAATCTTGCGATTCTGTAGCTGGTCTAAATCCAACACATTATCATATTAAACTAATTCAAAACTTAATTAATTAAATTCACACAATTAAGCAAATATCAAATCATTCAAATCAAAATTGTTATACTAATTTAAGAGGAAACAAAACTAAGATCAATCAAATGATGCATGTACTTTGTTCCATATGTTATCACAAATTCGGGTATACAGAATCATATTGGATAACCGACAATAATGAAATCGATTCATAACCAATTGAAATCACAAATACTTGCTTCAGCTATCCACAAGATCACTTCGAATCCAAACCAAATTAACAGGATCATTTTCTCAAATTGATCACGCTATATTAAACATAACAAACGATCCATGCTAAACGAAATCATAATGAAATTAATCGATTGATAACATGATCTGTAAGAGTTGTCCAATCGTTTGTTATTGCTAATTGGGGCAGACAAAATCGATTGACATTAAACGAAATCATTTCTTGAATTCATTTCAAAACAAACTATTAACCGAATTTTCTCATACGAATTCAACAGAGATAACATATGTCGATCTGAGTTTAACAAACTTGTTTTGAAAATTAAAATCAACAGAGTAGAATCCAGTCTATTTTCGATACGGATCCAACTCATAAAAATGATCGTGCTAACTCAAGATATGCAACAATCCAATCAAAACAAGAGTGAATCGAACAGTTTGAGTTTGAGATAGTCGTTGTGAATCAAACAGTTCCATGATTTGGGCGCAGAGATCTTTTGTACAGGTCAGATATAATCAAATCCAAACGAAAATGTTGACAAAACGGAATCGTTTTTCCAATTTAATAGATTACATCACATTTATCAAGCCAATTCAATCCTATTAAATCGTTTCAATAATCAAATCACACAAACTAAATTAGAGTCGTTGATATCCAATAACAACAACATCATGTTAAATCAAAACAGAAACGTGTCCTAATTTTAGCGTAAAAACCTCATGTTCAGGTTGGATACAAACAAAATCCAAGAGAAAGCAAACACCATTGATTTCGTTAACTCAAACCAACATACAAACGAATCAAACCCAGTGAAAACCAAACAATTGCTAAACTGGGCACGACCAAATCGCGTAACCAAATCATAACTTCATTTAATTTTAGCAAAACGAAAACAATGTACAGGATGAACAACATAACCATTTTTGATATGGCTATAATAGAGTCATTTCGAACAATGGACAGAGCTATTTGAAAACCAAACTCAAATCATTATATTAACCCAAGCAATTGATAAAACGGAATTGATATCGAAATTCATACCTGGATGATGAGCAGACAACTTGGTCATAACAGTTTGGAATTGACGAAGGCTGTAGCCGATTCGACATTCCTAAATACGATGGAACCAGTGGTTTTATGTTTCTTGTCATTTGCTTGAAGCTTGTCCCTTTGGCTTGTCAACACTGCAACTTGGTTTTCCAATGATTTGATTTTCAACTGTAATAAGGGGACGTCGGTATAGTAGCATTCCAACCACACATTACATTGGTCACATGATGACTTTCCGGGCTTCGAAAATGCAGGTGAGGGTTTGTTTAAATCATCGAGGGTTTCGTTAGGTAGCTTGATCCATGGGTAACTAGGATTTTTCCTTAGGCATGGGGGAAAATTAGAAATGAAGTCATAGGGTGGCTCAGAGCACAGACCTTGGGAATAAGGGTATTCACTAGCTAGGAAGCACTCTATGTCAGAGTCTGAGTCTTCACTAAGGACTATGGGCTTTTGATCAATACTAAGTTTCGGTTTATTCCTAGCAAGTCTCGATATAAGTCGAGCATTCTTTTTACCTTTGTCGTCGACAGTAGGGTTACCCTTGATCTTCTTGTTCACAGGATTTTTAACAACCTCAACCTTCTCAGTTATAACGTTGGGTAGGTCGATATCAGGGTCGACCGAGGGTTTGGGAGAGGGCAATAGGACATGGGAAGGCACGGGTGGCCCGACCTTAGATTCATTAACCACAGGCTTTGTATCAGCAAAACCATTTTGGGAGATAAAATCTTGCCAACTATCACCGTGGAGGTTTAAATGATGAACGACGATGAGTTTGATCAGGCCATGGTGAAACAAGCTACTGTCGTCCTTTTCTCGTTTAAACCTCTTAGCCATTTTATAAAGACTACGCTGGAAATAAAATGGCATATTCAATGGATAACCCATGAAATTCATTAACAGTCGAAGGTGATAAAGAAAAACCAGTCCATACCGACCCTCACAGGTCACGAATTGTTTAACCACCATCAAAAGATCATGCCACCTTGGTTTAAGCGTGGAAATGGGCATACCTCTGTCACAGGATGTGACCTTCCGCGAGAGGAACAATAACGGCCATGGAACCTCCTCAACTTTAGAGTTTTTAAACCACCGTTGGCCCGTGGCTGCTAATCCTGTGGTAGAGCTGATGAACTCTTCACTGATTTCAAGTTGAATGTCACCTATCTTGGCCCTACACCCATCAAAAGTCAGGGCGAACTGTTGTGCAAAAAATAGATTAAAACCCTCAAACCTCTGTACAAACGTGAGCCAACCATTATCTTGTAAATCTTTCTGGGCGTTATCGAACAATAGTAGGGTTTTGACTACCATTCGTCTCAATTCGCACCACCGGTGCCATAAAGCCGACTAGACGGTAAGTGATGTGAACAAGCCAGGGTTTGAACGCGACATACACAAGAGAAGAATGCTCACAGGCTTACCCAATGCTAGCAGAGGTGAAACAGGGATAGGGGTAAGCATTAATGACATCGTGCGAAGGTGGTGGAGCTATTTTTGTCCATGTAGAATAGTCATTACCATGGTACAACCGCCGGTGCTTTCAACTATTCAATTCACAATGCATAGGTGTTAGAACTATTCCACTTCAATCAATCAATCGAAACCTTTGGTAAGAGGATAAACCATTCACGCAATCAAAAGTTATGCCATAGTTTTAAAACCAAACACACAAATCGAAACCAATACCAAGGGTTTGACTATGCGACATGTGTTTTTATGTATACTAATGTGCCAAGTGAATTGATCAAATAACATGTAAATCCAATCGCCAATGCATCACAATTCAATCACTCATGAAATGAAATTACATAATCAATCAAAGAATGTCAAATGAGTACATATCAAAAGGGTTTTGCCAACTGTATAAAAATGTAAACGCAATGGGCATATCGACAAGAATGATAACGACAATTCATTGAAGATTTTAATGTGACTTCGAAAGACCAAGTTTTCATGCTTACAGTCATGAAAACAAGAACGAAGGTAGGTGTGTAAATAGCGCAAAAATAAAAGTGTCGTTTATTTGAGAATTGCGACGAAAAATTAAGGTTTGCAAAACATTGGTGTAGGCAGCTTATAAGGACAGTAGAAAATGTGAATTGGCTGCCAACACAAGGGAGGACAATTTTCTTCTTGCACCATCTGTGATAACTGCAAATATGGAAGGACATGCGGTGGGAGAATTGCTTCCCTGTCATAAACGAGAAAAAAGGGGGAATTACCAATAACAGTTTTAGGAGTTATCCTATCAGCCCAAATTGCATTAAATAGTGCATTATGCTAGTTTTTGTGGTTTTTGGAGACCATTCTCTTGATGATCTTGATCATGTTTTTATTAGTTGATTATGCCAAACCATTTCCTTGAGGGTAGTAGCTGGCAGAGTATTTTAATTTGATTTCTTTTTCTAGAGCGAAATCACTCATTTCGAGAGATGAAAAATAGGAAGCATTATCAAATACTAGGCATTCAAGAATACCGAAACGAGTGATAATATTTGAATTCAAGAAGGATATTACCTAGTTGGTGTTTACAAATTTTAATGGCGTAGCCTCGGACCATCTGGTGAAGTAATATGTGGTTGTTATGATGTATTTATGTTGCTGCAAGGATGTAGGGTTGATTGGGCCTATAATATCGAGGCCCTATTGTTGAAAAGGGGAGTCTACCGAAACTGGTTGCAGCGGAAATGATGACTTAAGAACTCGTCCAGATGCCTTTTGATAGATTACACACTTGCGGCATAAGGCATGGGTGTCTTTCAAAAGGGTAGGCCAGTAATAACCTGCTCTTAATACTTTGTGGCCAGTGGTGTCTCCACCGAAATGCCCACCAACTTCCCCTGCATGTAATTCCAATAAGACTTTTTCTGCTTCATCCTTTTCAAGACAGCGCATAAGTATTCCATCGAAATTTTGGTGAAACAAAATACCGTTTACCAACTGAAAAGAAGAAGATTTTAATCTCATTTCTATCCTCTTTTTTTGATCAAGGTGACGGGGAGTTGATCCGTGTACAAGATAAAAATTGATGTCGTCATACCAAGGGCTAGTAAGGTTTTGTGTACAGCAGATTTGATTTTGATTGTGTTGATCTTGAATTAACATATCAATTTCATTTCGTTGTCCTATAGCTGAATCAACAACCAATTTACATAAACCTTGGCCTCTAACAATTCATGCTGGGGTAATTTCTATGTCATATTCTTGTAAGCATGTGACCCAGTTTGCCCTTTTTTCACCCAGTTCTTTTTGTACTAACAAATTTCTGACAGCAGTGTAAGGGACAATGATTTTCGTTCTAGATTTCAATAGATAAGATCGAAAGTGTTTTACCGCATTAAAAATAGCATAGGCATGTTGATCTACTGCTGGGTAATTAGGTTTTGCTCCCTTAAAGGCTGAGCTCATAAAGGCAATTGGGACTTCGTTGTTTTCATCATTCTTTTGGGTTAGGACAATAGCATAAGACCGATCAGAGGAAAACATGTAGAGGGTGAAGTCTTGCAAAACATCAGGGCTCATTAGAGAATGAGAGTCTACTATAGCCTTTTTTATTGAGTCAAAAGTTTGACTTTCTAAGGGTCCCCAATGGTACTGTACATCCTTTTTTATTAAATTTTGTAACGGTCTGACCATTTCTGAAAAGCTGGGGACGAACCTCCTAACCAAGTTTATCTGACCTAAGAAAGATTGCATGGACTTTTTGGAAGAGGGAGGGGGCAGTTTTTAAATGACTTGGGTCCTTTCAGGGTCAATAATCATCCCTTCACTTGACACAATGAATTCAAGGAGCTTACCTTATTCTACTACAAAGACAATTTTTTTAGGATTTAAAGAAATACCGTACTTACGACATCGTTGTAGAACAAATATTAGATGAGCTAAATGATCTTATTTATTCTTTGAGAAAATAGTGGCATCATCTATATATACTACTATAGATTGATTGATTAGACCACGGAAAGCGATATCCATCGCCCTCTGAAAAGTGGCACCAGAATTTATGAGCCCAAAGGGAATCTTCCTATAAGCGTAGGTACCCCATGGAGTACGAAAAGTGGTTTTGAGCTGGTCTGGGGGAGACATAAGGACTTGGTTATACCCTGAAAAACCATCCAGCAGCGATAATCTTTCAAAACGAGATACTTGTTGAAGGATCTGTTCCATGGGAGGAACAGGGCAGTTTTCTTTAGTAGACGCTCGGTTTAAATTTTGGAAATCGACTCATAGTCAGATTTCACCACTCTTTTTCCTTACAGGGACAACATTAGAGGCCCACTGTGTATGTCTTACTGGGAAGATTATTTTAGCATTCAAGAGTTTGTTTAATTCTTTCTTGACTGTTGGTTCAAGTTTTGGGTGCATCTTTCTTAACTTCTGTTGAAAAGGTTGGGTCTGGGGTTTCATGGGAATAATGTGTTGTATGATGTTAGGATCAAAGGTCTTTAGGTCATCCTATGTCCAGGAAAATACATCTTTAAATTCCTTAAACAACTTAATAAATGCTATCTTTTCTTGTTCAGAACATCCCAACCCCAAATTGATGCACTGTGGGTTATCTTTAGTTCCTAAATTTACTTTTTCATGTGTCAAGGAAGAACTATTCGTTTTACAATTCACTGATTTTCTGAATTTATCGTGAATATCATAAAAAAATTCTAATCTAACCACATATTTTGGGATAGAGTTTACTATATCCGATGTAGACTCCGGGGATCTTGGATCTGGTATTATCGTAAAATTGAGAAGGTTTCCGTCGTGGGTACCTTCATCGATAACTTCTCCTTGGAAAGTCTCTTCCATATATGCAGAAAAATGATGATCTGTTGATCATCGTCAAAGACTCTCCAATTTTTGATGTTGTCCAGGACGGATGGTCTGAACAACAACTCGACGGAAAACGCATTCGGAGAAAGGCTTTCTGCAGGAAAAAGTTTTGAGGCGACATTAGCTAACAAATCAGCCTCAGAATTATTCAATCTGGGAATAGAATTAATGTTAAACGCAGAAAACTTGTTCATTAAATTCCGTGCCTCAGTCTGATAGATTTTCAGGTGTGGAGATAAACAGTGGATAGAAATTTTTACCTGTCTAACCACAATTTATGAATCACCAAAGACAGTCAAATTCTGAATCCTCAAATCTAGTGCTTTTCTGAGACCTTGCAGGAGTGCCTCATATTCATCTGTATTGTTTGTTCATTCAAATTCTAACCGGCAAGCAATCAAATTTTTGTTACCTGCTGGATCAATGAGCATGCACCCTGCACCAGCTCCTTCCTTAGATTTAGATCCATCAAAGTAAAGAGACCAGATTTGATTTTCGCCAGGTGCATGTGACCACTGGGAGAAGGTGGTTGACTATGTGCATGTCATAATTCCAGACTGTTGTTCCGGGTCAGTAATGGTAGAAGTTTCAGCCATGAAATTGCCGAAAAAAGTGTCCATCCCCTGTATTTTAGGTGAATTGGTGGAAGCAGTGGATGGTTCATTAGGATCATTTAAATCGGTTGCCATGAACTTAATATAATGCTCACGATTTACCTTGATTTTGTTAGGCTTTCCATTCTTGGGCAACCACAAGTGAGACCAATCCGTTGCAAAATAACCATGTAACTGTTCGGACCAATCTCTACTTAAAAACAAGCCATATACTTCGGGGATATCAATGACAATAATATCAATAACTTGATGGAATTTAGGATTAGATGATAATCTGATAAGCACATTTTTTAGTTCACCTATTACTTTAACACTAGTTCGATCAAGCTGAATAATTTCCAGGCTAGAAGGTTGAACTTTGGCATTAATTTTTTGGCAGATAGACCAAGGCATTACGTTTGACAATGCACCTGAATCTACCATACAATTATGTACATTCCTATTGAAAATTTCAAAAGTCAACAAAAAGGGTGGGACATTTCTGCGAGTATTAACAACAGAAGTTTGTTGTTTTTTAGTCGCAACCCCTGAAACTAGTTTATCAACATTTGTTACATTTTTTACAGCAAGGTCTCTTTTATCAGAAGACTCTGGCATTGTTTTGACGGAGACCTTTTGAGGTGTTTTGGGGTTTTTTTCAACAACTTTGTTGTTGTTCGGATTGTTTTTTTTGTTGTTTTCTGCAATATTTTGCAGCATCTTTTGCAGAAGAAAAGGGAATTTCAATAAGTCGTAAACATAAATATTAGCTCTAAGTTTTTTGAGATCCTCAATCGAATCATACTCTAAACTTGGGGTTGTTGAATTATGTTTAGTTTCAATTGATTTAGACTGTTTTTTAGGTGCATTAGTTCCGATTTCATAAGAAGATTTATTTGTTGTCTTGCTCCTGGTATTGTAAGGATGCACTGTTTCGAAATTAGCTTGAAAAATGCTATCCAAAAAATGTCCAAAAATGTTGGGAGAGGATTTGTCCTCTTCCACTATCTCTTGTTCAGCCACGTCTTCAGGAATCTCGAGAGGAATCAAGTTATCACGTGCCTCTAGAATCGTTTTAATAGCAAATTATATGCTTTCTAGATTTAGGCCTTCAGAATTTGAGTTAGGCCGGTTTGTGGGAAAAGGATTTCTAAAAAGGGGTTTGTAAGGCCCTTTGCTTGAAGAAGCTTCTTCAGTCGATCTTCTCAAATCTATAACTTGATTAGACAACTTCTGAATGACCTTCTGTAAGTTTTCTAGATCTGAACTATCTGATTGAGTTTTGTTTTGGGGAGGTCTAGGAAGAATTTCGATTTTCTTCTTAGAGGATGAAGTAGTCTCTACCTCGTTACAGATATTGTCTTCTAGGATGAGAATATCTTTCTCGATTTGAATCACCTCTTCTAAGGCTTCTAACAATGTGACTTTCTTGGACCTTTTTACCCAAATGGCTATGTTTTGATGTAAGGCTTTCGTGTAGTATGCGACAATAAATTTTCGGTAGGCATTAAGTCTGTGGGGATTCGATTCTTTAATGTCAGGGACCTTTGATTAAATTCTTTTATCTTTTCTTTGGGGTTCATCTTTAAACTAGATAGTTCCATGACTAGGACTTCAGGAGATTTGTCGTCTCCAAATTTCTCAAGGAAATAGGACTCGAATCTATCCCATGACATGATGGTGTGGGGTTGTTGGGAAAAGTACCAAGTAGAGGCATTGCCTTCAAAGGTGTAGGGAAAAAGTCTACATACTACGTATTCATGTTCAACACTACAGAGCCTAATGGCTAGCATGAATTTTTTGATATGATCCTTAGCAATTTGCTTGGAATCTGGGTCAAATTTAGGGAGCCATTTCTCCGGATGTTTAGGCAAAGGATGTTGGGGCCCAGGTATGGCCATTGCATCTTGATCGAGCCAAGGTATGGTGGGATTGTTCAGATTGTCCATAGGTGTGGGTGGTGTCGAAGGCTGAGATGAAGAACTGACTTCGTCTGATGATTCTTCTCCAAAAGAAGAAGGAGATGAAGGAGGTGGTGATGGTGGAATACCAGATCCTCCTGTTGCAAGAGTGAGGATGTGATTTGGATCTATAAGGTTTAGGATAAGATCAGTACCTTCCAGTTGCTCCCTGATATCAGAGAAGTCTAATGGTTGGTTCAAAGGCCGACCTGGTTGTCTGATATGGGCCAAGGCACTATGCATTCTTATGAGGGATTGACGAACAATTTATTGTACATCGGCCCCTTCAGGATTTGGTGTAACTGGTTCGGCTATAATCCATCGATTGTCGTTGGATGTGGTTGTTGTTTGAGAGACAATATTGTCGTCAGAACGACTTCTTGTTACTATAGGTGAGCGGGTAGGTGGGGGAGGAGTCTTGCGACCTCCATGTGCCATCAATAGTATTCAGGCCCTACTTCTAGCACCATTTGTTGACGAGCAAAAATGACCACTCGTCAATTGGAAGAGTGAATTCGGTCTGGGGTTGTCTAATTAACCCAAGCCGTTTGGATTAATTCACTCTCACGGGTTTAGTGGCTCCATTAACCAATCTAAGGTCCTAAAGGAAACAAAAAATAAATAGAAGAAATGAAAAAAATCACTAGTTACTAATCACTAATATATATATGTACATCTAAATATATACACGGTTTAAAAAATATTTATATAATAGTTCTATTTGTCTAGTTCATATATACAAGATATACAGATAATGAGTTTGATCTAAACTCATAAAAATCGAATATGATATGGTTCTTTTGATGGAAATCAAAATAGAAAGAAGCATGCACTATTTCTTTTTGTTTTGTTTTTATATCATTTAATCTATATACACCTCTAAGATCAGATATAAAACTACTATTTAAATAGAAAAATGCGGATAGTAAGAATTATACTACATATAATGATTTCGATTATGGACTAGCAAATAATAAAAAGGAAGAACAGACTAACCTATCAATCACTTTGAAGAGTATGAATCCAACTGTTAGCGTAAATCGTACATCAGTCCATCCACGAGAGAAATCTGTTGTGATCTTTACACTGTTTGGGATCAACACTAAACTGTGTATTGACTGATGTATTTAATTGATAAACAGTAGAACGCAAGATGATTACAGTGATATAATAGACTGCTAGCAGTAATGCATAAGGTAAATCCTACAATTACAGCTTGCATTTAATCAATCCACATATTTAAGGTAAACCTCATAATATGAATTGAAATATTGTTCAATTGTTTTGATAAAACTGAAGCATAAATCGTGAAACATGAAGAAAAACTATCTTGACAACAAAACAATCTGCGAAGACGAAATCTATCTGCAGTCATTCAATTACCAAGATAAACAAATTATAGATCACAACAAAATTCAAAGATGATTAAAGCATAAAGTAAATATTTGTCATGTCTAAATTTGAGCATAAGTTGTTCACAATTGTTATAGGATAAATCCGTAGGTGCGGACACTAACCGATCTCCCTAGATCCACCTGGATCTAGAACAAAACAGGACAGAATATACCGCTTTCCCT
>SNQJ01S0045103.1:54109-67270 GCA_010110895.2 Picea sitchensis
GGTCTCTTCCTACTGTCCTTCATTCCCCACACACTTCTTTCTCCAAGGATTCTGAAACCATAGATCTGATAGCTACTCACAATCTATCTTGACAAAGAAAATCTCAAAGCCACTCCAACCAACCTAATAATTCCAAGGCAAAGAAGGTCGTATGAAGACCACAGTTCATTTATGTTCATTCAAAATACATCATAGATATGACTAGAAGGTCTCAAGAGTGCCTCGGATCAATTTTGAAATCATGGACCCCTGAATATCCTGAAAGAAAAGGAAAATAGAAAGATTTTAGATATATTTTTTGTCATTAATTTACACAATTTAATTTAACATAACTGGCTACAGAATCTTGCGATTCTGTAGGTAGTTATTTCAGTAAATGAAATCTCATTTTATTTAATGAATAAAACAAACTAATTTAATAATGAAATATAGTTTATTCAACAAACCAAATAATCTAACTTAAGAATGAAAACAAACATTCTATTAATCTAAGAGATCATACCTCTAACCATGAAATCAAATCGTATCATGAAACCTTGGAATTTACAATGGTTGTAGCAGCCTCAACGTTTTTAAATATCACATAACCTGTGGTCTTCATACGTTTTTCTTTTCCTTGGATGACAGATTCAAGCCTGTGGTTTTCTCTTGTTAAAACATCGATCTGATCTTTTAAAGCCTTAACCCGTGACTGTAGAAACGAGATATCAGTATAATGTCTATCAATCCATGATAGACAGACCTCACACTTTGACTGTGTGGCGGTTGCATTAGAACAAACAAGATTGTGGACCGGAGCACCCTCCATACAGATAGTAGATTCATTGCAAAACTTAACACCAGGAAACTCTAGATTGTCTTTCAAACAGGGAGGTAAATTATCGACAAAGTTATAGGGTCGATCAGGGTGTGGCTTGAATGACAAAGGGTCTTCCTCTGCAAGGAATTTGTCGATTTCAGAGTCAAAACTCTCATTGACCTTGATCATGCTAATCGGGTTTGCATGAGAATTCGTCTTATAACAAAGACTCTGCGATATCAATCTCCCAACCCTTTTGTTCTTAAAATTTATATCAACACTGCTTTTAGATTTCTTCCTTGTAGGTTTCTTTAAGTTTTTAACATAGCCAGTAGGATGTATAACCTGCTCACAGACCTGCTGAAAAACCTTTGAATCGATTAAGGGTTTGTTGTAGGGGGCCGAGACACAGGCTTGGATGGGTGAGATGGGCGTTGTAAGGTAGGTTAGGGTTTCTTCAACCACTGGCTTATCGACCTCATCAATATTTGGATTAGAGAAACCATTTCTCACTACAAACGAGTCCCAATTATCACTCTGCAATTCTAATTGATGCACAAGTAAGATTTTAATTAGGCTGTGATGGAAGAGGCTAAAGTCAGCTCACTGCTTTTTATATCTTTTACCCATTTTATAAAGACTCCTCAGTAAGTAATACATCATGTTCAAGGGAAAACCCATAAAAACCATAAGCAAGCGCAAATGATAGAGAAAGACCAAACGGAAACGTCCCTCACAGGTGACGAACTACTTTAATACAGCAAGTAAATCATGCCAGCGAGCTTTCAAGGCAGAAATGGGCATACCTTTTTCGCATCCCTTAATTTTCTGAGATGTAAACAGCAGGGTCCAAGGAAATTCTTCCACTTTTGTGTTTTTAAACCACCTTTGACCGCTTGTTGGTAACCCTATGGCTTGACTCAGGAACTCCTTGGTAACCTCCAATTGCACATCACCAACTTTCGCTCTACAACCATCAAAGGAGAAAGCGAATTCTTGGGCAACCTGTAAATTGAAACCCTGAAACTTCCTAATGAAAACGAGCCAACCACTTCTCTCCAAATCTCCTCTTGCATCGTCGTATAAGAGTAGGGTTTGTATACCGTTTGGTTCAATTCTCATAACAGGAGCCATACTAGACGGGAGGGTAATCAAAAAAACATAGCATACAGGGAGGGTTTGTGAAAACAAAACAGAGCCATACCCCCATCCCAACAATGAACGTTGTAAAGACTCATACGATGGGATGGACATTTAATTGAAATGCATGCGAAGAAGGTTTACAAAGCCCAAGGCCATCCTTAGAAATGATGGCAGTCTGCAAATCGTATGCCACCTTTGCATTCAGTACGAGCTAGGACCAAAGCATTAAAACGAAAATAAGTGCACGCATCGTGGGTTTGATCACAAAGTTTGGGTAAGTCAAAAATCGAAAAATCAAAGTTTTGTAAAAGAAATGTAGCCAAGAATCAAACCAAAACCATGCAAAAATCAAATCGTGGGGGTCCTTTGTTCATAAAACCATCAACCTCTTAAGCATGCTTGGAATTGAAAAGATCAAAACAAAGAGAGTAACATCTTCATGGAAAGGAATCAAAATTCCATAATAAACTATATGAACAATTTGCCTTTAATGAAATTTTAAAACATAATGGTATTCACAATCGCAAGTTTTCATGCTTTCAGTCATGAAAACAAAGCTTGAATAGACAATAGGGAAAAGAGATAATTTACAACTGTCGTTTCAGAAACTGCTCATGAAGAGTAATAAAATTTCATGACCCTAGTTAGGCAGCTATATAGATCATTTAATTGATATAGAAAAAATAACAATTATATTATTGCTGCCAACAATACCCCATATATGTGTTAACGCATTGATTTGATTTCAAACTTTATCAACACTTCAATTTTTGGAATTGATTGGTAGTTTCTTATTTTTGTTAAGGATTGCCCCTATCAATGTGTTGTTGTAATGTCCCAAATCGAGACATTGGGTTAATGGGGTTTGTTCATTAATGTTATTACGGGCATTATCAAAAGCCCATTATCTTCCCTAATCAAGTGGATATGGGGTTTCCTTTCTTTGACCTCCAAAGTTGGTTTGCACTTTCCTAATCTTGATTGTGCTCCTATTATTGTATGCAACCATCAATTTTTTTGTGTTGTCTATTGTTTGGTTAGTTAGTTTTAGAGGGTGATAGGTATAATAGAGTGGCACATTTCAAACCAGAATTTTCCTCGACTCTTATCATTTTTGTGACTTTGAATATTGTGCTACCTTGTCAAATGTTTTGCACTAAGTTTGTTTTTACTATCTAAGTCTCTTTTATACATTGTTACCGATAAATGACCTTTATGAGTATATTACTATTTTTTTATTAAAACTAGTTTACAAAATTGCAAGTGTAATTTGTAGTGAATCACTATATCACCATTTCCACATTCAAAATGATAACAACTTTCAAGTGTAATTGATAATGAATATTATGGTGTACTCTTGTTGTTAAGAAAAATAAATCATATTATGCAAAGGATTGGGAAACACTCTTAAAAGACTAGAGTGATGAGAAAGCCACTAGTCTATGAGTAAAACATACTCCAGGAGAAAATCTAGAGGTGTTGTTTGAACTTGAAGTAGCTGAGAGGGAGACAAAGATACACAAAAGTTTCACCATAGCCCCAATTTTACCTTGGATAGATACTACCATATCCTTTCTCTCATGGTCTCTTATATTGCTAGCAACTAATCTCTCATATACAACTATACCCACTAATAATCTTGTTACTACCAACATAATATAACCACCTCGACTTTTTAAAATGATTTTGTAAATAATAAATCCAACTATACCTATCCAAAAACCAGAGAAAATATATGTGGGAAGATCTTTACCTATTATAACACTAATGTGAATTCATGTTTCAAAAACTATAAATGGAAATTAGGACACATTTAATTTAATTTATGACTACTTGAAGAAAACAATGAAACATACTTTCTACAAAAATAAAATGAATTAAGAGTATCATGGTGGCATTTAGCACAATGAGTAAACTCATGCAAGTTGGACAACAACTTTGATGTGGATTAAAAACATAGATGTGGATTAAAAACATAGGATGCATTGTATTGAGGAGCATGCATAGGAAATAACTTTAGGTTGTATATATAAATTTAGGAGTGACTTCAAATGTGGATTAAAAACATAGGATGCATTGTATTGAGTATGCATAGGAAATAACTTATGTAGTTTATTAAGATTTATTGAAGGGTTGGCTCCATTTGCTAATAGTTTTAGTTTATAGGTTGTATTTATAAATTTAGAAGTGACTTCAAATTTCAGCTATACTTCAAATGTAGTTTAGGAGTGACTTATAAATTTGAAGCCACTCCATCAAAGCAACCAACACTTTAACTATTTTTAAACAAGTGTTTCCTATAAACTTAAGAAGGTATAGAAGAAACCTAAATCATTCTCACAAGATATAAAAGGCCGTGTTTTCATAGAGACAAAGTAATGGTTGTATAGTGCTTATAAGCTGCAACTATACAATTGAATGTCCTTCTATAAACTTGACTACTATAACACTCCATCTAAAATTGCTACTGTAATGCATTGAAATTTGCCTCTTGCCTTCAGCCTTATGAATTTGCATTTCATAAATGATCACCGATAAGAGCAGAAGTGTTAATGCAAACTAAATATTATCAAAACTATCGTCATCTAAAATATTGTCACCACCCCCAACAATAAGACTTCAAATTGAATTTCATTAATATACAATAAAAATAAAGTTTTTTATTTATTTTAACTATAAATTAGATTGTCCTATCTTCAATATTAGAAATTAAAAAAAAATAATAACTAAAAGTAATGATAACACTCTGAGTAACCCATTGCTATTGCTATAATTCCTTGACCTTACGCTAATACTAATAAATAATTATCCAAAACAATAATATTATAAGATGTTTCACATCGTCTTGAATAACTATTCAACTATGAAAATCTGTACACAAAAATTTGCTTTATTATCACAGTATTTTATGGAAACAATAGGATGATTTATTAAAATATAAATACAGATCAGTTTCAGATTGAATTCGTAAATTGTGAAGGGTCAAGAGCTGGTTGATCTTGAGCTATCGTGGATGAACATACATATTCCATCTCAAACAATAACAAAAGAGCGTCGTGCTCAATAAGTACAATTAGTATAAGAGCAAATCAGCCTCCCAAAAATCAATCGTTCTAATGAACATACACACTGAAATTCCTGGATCCATGGCTAACCATCATCCTTGTATACTGCACAGAACTTAATGGGAAACCCAGGTCCTTACATCCATGAATATTCGGTATATATTTTGCAAATAACAGTCACTTTTTACCCAGTTATGTCGAGATTAGATTAGTCAGGAGACTGAGGCGAGATTCCCCCCTCCTCCCGCGAACTTCTCCATTGAAACAATCAGACAAAACCCTACCATCAGATCCCCTGCCCTCTGATTACCATCGTAATTTAAAACACATATCAAATATGCCCAGTCCCACCACAAAATTCAAAAAAATATCATGAATTGTCAGCTTCCACCTTCACTTCACTGAACAACAACATTATGCGCACACAGACCAGTGAGCACGTAATTTGTGGACTCTAATCCATGTTTTTACATTTTTCCATGGTCCTTGGAGCTGCAAAATACCGATCAAAGCATAGAGGGTTATCAGACTGTAACAGATTTACAACTCTGTATCTAAAGTGTAACAAGAGATCATGCGTTGGTGAAATACCTAAACCAATAGCTTCTGAAGCCTTCATGATCCGCATTCTTTGGCAGGAATCAACGAACATCCTGCAACCAATAATCCATATCATCAATTTCCGGCTTCTGCAGGGAAACTATTGAGCCTTATAAACGTAAAATAACAGTAAATGGCAGGTTAACAGTACTTACTGCCATGGAACATCGCCTACAAGCATCCAGTCTCCATCCTTGTCTTCATAGGTCGGCACATATTGTGACCCATTCAGCACATCCATCAAATTGCTCTCGTTCAACCCATGGGATCTACTCTTGCCTGAAAACATTTGAACATTTGAACATCAAACATTCCCTGATTTAAATCCGATCCAATGGACAAAATATTAAGGGAATGGAAGAGAATGGGCATTTATTCATACCCATGGTAATTAAGCAGCTGAACATCTTCTCGAGTGCAGAGGAGAGGTCGTGGTAGGTATTGTACATTTTGAGGTTCACTTTTCGGAGATAGGGAGCTCCATCCATGCTCACTTTCACATACAGAGAGCACTTTTCGGAGATAGGGAGCTCCATCCATGCTCAATTTCTCATATAGCTAGAGAGCCAGGAAACCGTTCTACTTTCCCTGAAATCTTTGACAGGTACGCCAACCTACACCCAGCTCCTAGAAAAGAAAAAAAACGCCCATACATTTTCCAGTTAACATGGATGCCAGAAACAAGCCCTGATAATACAGACAGTAATCTCTTTTGCAAAAGGAATACTCACTTGGGAGGAGGTCGAGGTTCCAATCTTGCAGGGTCATTGGCAGCAAGGGCCATTTGTTTTTCTTTGACTATTGGTCCATTGAATTTATCAGCGTCCTCATGTGTGCCGGTCCTTGTAATGTCCTCATCTGGAATGGTATAGTTTCCAGACTCCATGGCCTCCGAGAAGCTTCTTTTCCCACAGCTCCTCTGGCGTTCTCGTGACTCATCAGCAGCTACTCCTGGGATTCCAAGCTTCAGCTCAGTCTCCGTGAAATCCAAACTGCGTCTATTCTCATGCTGTGCGTTCCCACCAGATCCCATGCCAACAACACTGCAAGACATGTTGAATCTGCAAAACCTGTAATGAAAAGTCCTAGTCCTTCCTCTCGATGAAAGAAATAAAGATATCAGTCTTTAAGAAACCGAAGATGAAAACACCACCAAGGTCCAAAAGAAGAGTGATTGTGATTGTGCAAAATTTGGAGTGCTCGGTCACAAAAAAGGCTTGATTGATCGTTTTCTTTGTCTGGGACAGGTTACAGGAGGAATGAGCTGTAGTGGTAGGCACCCATTAAGCTTATTAATAGTACGAGAGCCCTTAGGGCTCGCTTTGGCCCTTGACTTTTCTGGTTCCTTGCATCATACGCAATAGAGAGGAGGGGCGACAAAAGGGAGTACCGTATAAGTTAATTGGAAGAGACTTTTTTCGGTGAGATGATCGTATTTGGTAGCTTTATGTTATGAGATTTTAGGCGAATGGTGTAGCAAGTCCAAAACGTTTTATTTTTGGAGGTTTTTAGCAATTTTTATTTGATTTTGCTTGAAATCGGTGATGAATGAAGGATTTGCAAAAAGTTGAGCGGTTAAATTTGTAAATTTGGAACGTTTGTGGGTTTTTCAAGGCGTTGAATCCATTTATATATTCAAAAATGTAATTTGAAACAACAAAAATAGTGATTTCAATCCAATTCTATCTTTGTGACCAAAACTCTAGCAAAACTAATCCAATCCCTAAATGTGTGTAGAAAATTCTGGCCATGATTATAAAGAGAAGATATGTGTTTTCCCATTTTAATTTATAACGTTTAACCAACCCCTAAATGTGTGAAAATTCTGCCATGATTATAAAGAATATTAGTGTTTTTCCATTTTAATTTTGAAGTAAAACCATTATTGCTTTTATCTGTTTAAAGTTTCTTTCCACCATTACAGATAATATCTGCAGTTATCGCAAAGTTAAACTAATTGGGCAGAGAAGATTTAATCGTGAGTTGGATGGAAACTGGCGGCAGTGTTAGTGTCCTCCTCACCCTTCCTGCCAGGAAACGATTTATACGGCGTTTGAAACGGTAAAGTTGACTGAGATCGATCAAAGGAGTGAGAGAGCAGGAGCCGGCGCTCGATGACATTGATGGAATTTGACGGCCCAACAAATAAGGTTATTAATTGGTTCAACGTCAATATTCTTCAAAAACGGGTAAAACTAAGAAAGTGCACGGCAGCCAACAAATTTGACGGGCTTACGCATTAAATTCCAACCCAATTGACAGCCGCGTGACAGATTAGGTTAAGAGAAGGGCGAAGTACGGAGTTGGATGGAGGTCAGTAGGGAGACCTCTTCCCCACCTCCTTCCTGCCAGGAAACGACGGCGACGGCGTCGAAACGGTAGAGTTGATCTGAAACTCGTCAACGGAATGGAGGGAGTCGTAGGCCTTCACCTTCTGATTAGGTGATAGCGAATAACAATGGCCGACAAGTGCGTCGATATACATTAAAAGTCGCCCGGATGAGCAGCGTGTTCATGTGCATATGTCTCTCTTGTCCCGCACAAGTTATGCACAGCTATCATCAACAATAAATCAACGTGTCATTTTCGCAGATCCTACGGAAATGACAGTGCTGTTGATCTCTTACTCGGAGCAAGGAGTCTCCGAGGACAGCGAGCATTTTTTATTTTTATTTCTTAATACTCGTGGCCTAATTTATACCTTTCAACATCACCAACGAAGAACCGAACCAACAGGTTCTGACTTACGTACGTGAAGGGCTGAGATGGTCACTTGCACTGGGATATTGTCTCCCAGGATGAAAAGAAACCAGATCCTAAGTCGGTGAGAGGGTTGAAATGGTCACTTCTTTTGAGATATTATTTTCCGCAACATATTTTAGTTTAACATCAACAACCAAATTAAGGTTGAAAGTTTAAACGAAGAAGGGTTATGCAGTTTTTATTATCTTTGTAAAGTAAAGTAGTGCTTTCATTTTAACAAAAAAGTTTCTATTTCATTTATAATTGATCACAACTCACACTGCCTTTCTATTATCATTCCATGATAGAGAGGATACTAGTCTTGATGTTGTCCAAGCACATTCATGCTAAAATCTCAATAAGCTCTTAAAGACGAACAACTTTGAGTTTGGATTCTTTTGGATTTCTTAGCTATCTATATCTAGTCCTCATGTTCTCTATGCAATAAGCAAAACATGGGGTAGACTCTCATTGGTATGGTAGAGCATCTTCATTGTTTCATCTAGTTGAATTTGTTATTGGTAACTCACCTCCATGCACATTGGTAGAGAATCTTCATTGTTTCATCTAGTTGATTTTGTTATTGGTAGCTCACCTCCACATACATTTTTGGTGGATGTTACAAGCTTTCTAAGACAAAGATATACAAAAGATATTTTTGTTGAGATATGCCAATCCTACCTTTGGTGCACATGCTTGAAGCACAAAGAACCACTTTCCCCAATCCTCCATTACTATTCCAATGTATATCTTCACTTCAATTATGGATTCATCAAACCCCTGGGTACTTTAGATTGCAATGGCCTACCAAGACCTCAAAGTTTGTTCTCATTAGGGTTGCATTGATACAAACCACCATATTCCCTAAGGGCATTATACATGTTAGACTTGTTCTTTAGAGTGTGACATTGACGAACATTTTGTATTTAGATGTTACACATATAAAATTATATTGTTTCTTCAGGGACTCACATAGCTCCCTCTAGGAATTCACGGCTTATGAGGACTACGAGTGCTTATCCCTTTTGTTCCATGAGGTATTCAACTTGCATTCTCAACTTTCTAGAAACAAATTGTCTAGAGTGGCCTACACTAAATTGATTACTTCCCTCTTCTTTCCTTCTCAAGCTCTAAGTAGAAAGAGACCCCCTAACTACCGTTGTAGCTCACGAGGTAGGTCTATGAGCCATCACAAATCTAGGGATATTATTGTCCTTACACCCATCAAGTTCCCCATATTATGAGATTATAAGGCAATTCCATTGTCATTTCAAGGACTCACATAACTCCCTCCAGGGATTCATGGCTCGTGAAGACCAAGCATGCTTAACACTTTTGTTTTGTGATGTGTTTGACCTCCATTGACAACTTTCCAAAATAAATTATCGTGAATACCCATTATATCGATTACTTCCTTCTTACAACATTATCAAACCCTAAGAAGAAAAGAGAGCCCCTACCAATATTTCAGCTCATGCGATAGGTTTGTGAGGTGTCATAGATCTAGGAAAATCATTAACCTTATCTCAATCACACACTTTTTTCGTGATCTTAAATGTTAAAAATATTTTTATAATACAAGAGGATTCTTTTCTTTCTATAAAACTTTTTCTTCATAAACTCAAACTAAAATATTCTTTTCTATATAATATTTCCTATTTTAAACTAAAATTTCTACTTCCATATAATTTATGAAAATGCATTTAGACATCCTATAGCATTACATAAAAAAAAATGCATTTAGACATCCTATAGCATTACATAAATCAATTTTCACTTATAATAAACATTAATATATAAAATAAAATAAGCATTCATTTAAATACACAAGTATCAATTTGAGTCCCAAAATGGTACAAACTAAACTATCGTTACAATGTGAATCTAGATGGATTCGTTCATTCCAATTTCCAATTTCTTCCTCCGAGAGCCAAAGCACCATAACTTTATAATAATTGTATAATATTATTATAATAAAAGGAACGTTTCATCTTTAAATATTTGTATTATAATAATAAAGCAAGGTTTCATAACCCATTATGGGCGTAGTTTTCCATAAAGCATTGTGTTCCCCGGCTTAGCATCACCTTGCACATAACCCCAAATATCTCCATAGATTTGGACCTTACAAAGTATCCACATTAAACCAGTCCATTTAAATTAAAAAATGGTAATGTATTGAATCGACGAGAGTGTTCCTCTTTAGTGGAGCAATGAATGACACGGATAATTTTAGTCCACTTTTCCACGGAATAAAATACTCTACTTTTAAAACATTTTGATCAAACTAGTCTGAACTCGTGTGTACCTTCCAAGGGTATACATAATTTCTTTTAGGATCTCTCGAAAGATTATGCATAATACCAAAGGGGCTCATAATTTCTTTTCGGATCTATGAAAAGATTATGCATCATACTAAAGATGCTCATGATTTCTTTTAGGATCTCTGAAAAGATTTTGCATAATACTAAAGGTCTTCGTGTGAATAAAAGCTAAGGGACCAAATTACCTAACCTAACACGCACTAGGGAAACAATGATTAACCATTATGGACCCCATTTTTATCTAAATCACCAACATCCATCGTGATTAGACTTTTGAGGTTACCTTAATTAAAGGCTAATCTTAATCATACTCTTAGAACAACGTGCGTTAATATGGCCACTTGAATCAAACTTGTCCCTTGCTCGTTGGTGAGTCATGGTTACATCAGTGCCTTAAATGTGGCCTCATCGTCACATGGGCACCGCTGCCCTATTTCCCTTGGCCCCATAAGGGTCTATATTCCCTCTCCTTGGCCCCATAAGGGCCTATATTCCCTATTGCTAATATTTGTGTGAGTAAGGGCAATAATTAGGTTGTTCTTCATATGGATTTGCAAGGGCAATAATTAGGTTCTTGTTCACATGGTTATATGTTGGAAATATAAGTTTATTGTGATTATGGAATATTTTGGTTGTATTATTAAAAGGTTAGAATAAATAGTTAACTAGTAAACGATTATTATTTTTTTTTTTAAATGTATATTTTTTTTTATTAGAGTTTATCATTATGGTTTTAAAAAGATTCAGTTTGTTCTATGTAAGCACATTAAAAAAATTAAGAGGCACAATTCCCAATGACATGGTGTGGTATGTTAATAACATATGTGAGTGGATAGAGGTCATTGTAGTGTGGTTTGTTGGTTAAAATTGAGATAGTCTAATTTTTATTTTTATTTTGTATTTTTTTATGGGTTTTGTTTAAAATTGAGTTAAAAATTTCGAAAAATAATTGGAATTACAAATTTAAGTGGTTGAGATTGTATGAAATGAATGTTTTAGGGTTTTAGGGTTTTTGAGAGTGCTAACTCGATTTATGTATTAAAAATAAGATTCTGTCACATCATATACTCAATTCCAATAATAATCATTGAAAAAATCATGTGCCTATGACCATCCCTATAAGTAAAAAAATGAAAAAAAAAAAACCATTTATTTTATTGGTTAAAAGCATTTGTCAATAGATTAGTCAAAAGTGATTTAGTAGCATTTTGTATGATTTTGGTTCACCTTTTAAAGAGTAAATTGAAACTTAGATAAATACTTTATATTTTTATATCATAAGCTAATTTGTTAGTAGTTAGAGATCATTGGGTTGGTTTGTTCGTTAAAAACATTTGTCAATAGTTAGAAGTTGCCCAATTAAAATGAGTTTAATAGCATTTTGTATGATTTGTGATTGATTAAAAAAAAAAAATAATAATAATTATAAAACTTCAATAAATATTTTTATTTGTATATATCAAAAAGCTAACGAGTGGTCTCGTGTAGTTGTTAAGATTGTTGGTTGACTATTGAGAGGTTTTCACCCCATCCCTATTCCTACCCACCCGAACCTTGAGTTCAAATTTCATTTTATATATTTAAATGCTACAAACACCTTACGAAGGAGGATCCTAAAGGATCTAAACGCTAGGCACCTTGGTGAAAGAGGTTAACTTTAGAGGATCTAAATACTAGTCATATTAGTGGTTAAACTTATTTGAATTCTATTATTTAGTTTTTAATAATTTATCTTTTTACCAATAAACTAGATTCAAATTTTAGTTTTTTTTTTTTTAAATACATTTTTTTTTTAAGATTATAAATATTGTATTTAATTTTTTCTATTTAAATGTAGTAAGTTGTATCCTTAATTGTTTTCTAAAAATATGATATTTTTAATAAATTATAGTTTGAGTGGGATTGATGATTAAAATTTTGTGTTTTCCTTAGAAATTATAAGTTTAATTCTAGAAGGAGTAGAGTATGTATACTTAAGTAGTAAAATCATGGTGCACAGGAAATTTCATACATTACATTAATAAATGATGATGTTGTTGTTCTTGTATAATGCTTGGACTAAAATGATAAACCATGTATAATGATAAAAAAAAAAAGTGAAAAAAATGTATGAAAAAAAGAAATGATAAAAAAATGTGGACAATGATAATTTAATATAGAATAAACTAATAATTAAGGTTTGATGGAGGTTTGATATAGAATAGGTAAAGATTAAAGGTTTGACGAGGATTTGATTGCATAAATAAAACTGCTAATTAAAATAATAAGGATGAAAGGTTTAAGCTCAAACAATGAAATCAATGAAGTTGTTTGGAAAAAAAAACTTACATTTACATTCCTCCACACTCTCAAATTTATTATATTGAAATCACACCCTTGATATTGTGAAATTGACCCTTGAATTGAAAAGTGATGCTAACAATAACACCACTTTTGTTTTTTGGAGTTAAAACTATGACCTAATTGAAACTGTGGCCTTGACCACTGA
>SNQJ01S0045103.1:77853-106259 GCA_010110895.2 Picea sitchensis
TGTGGCACCAAAATGACTAGTAGGATGGCGTCAGGCCTGTCGTTGGAGAAATGACAAAGACACGTCATACAAAGAGAGAGAAGGTGATGTTGAGAATCTCTGCGAGGTGCAAATGAACCTAGAGAGGCTAACTATGGGATTTCCCACCATTCCGATGGATGATATTCCACCATTTTTGCACCATCACATCGTAGGGGTATCACATCGTAGTATGTTATCACGAGACCCATCTAAGGGAGGACTAGAGGATAGTCTCCCCAATTTTTTATTTCAATATATACTTTAGTCAGTTGACATTTTTATACAATATGGGCCTAAGAGCCCCAATTTTATCCATTGCACCATTTTTGTAATGATGTAAACACAATTTCATGAATGTGTGTGTCCGTGTGTTTTGGTTGCTATCTATGGTTTTCTAATGATGTGATTGAAAACCCATGATCATGTACATGCATTCTTTATAAATATTTACTTAATGCGAAAAATTACATTCTAACATCTAATTAGCTAATGAATCATCTAATGTATTATATATTCATGGAACATGATGATACTCAATAAATTCAAAATAACATTTTAGAATATGAACCCTCAAGTATTTGTGAAGCAACGTAGTATTTCAGACAAGATAGGTGTGATTCAACTGAGATACCACAAGTTGAGATTCCATCCTAACAATGATATTTTGAATGTTGAGAGAAAGATCTTCAGACCTGATTTCAATGACCACATTGTACTCCACAATTTTATTGGTTGCAAGACCAAGGTATATGCCCCCTAAATTCACCAATTCATCGTTAAGATAGAAGATCATCCAAGTAGTGGATGCAATGTTCTGGGTACTACGGCTGGAAATGTCTATGCAGGAAGAGGTGGATGATGACATCTGCAAATCAATAATAAATCATGAGAAGTAGCAAACTAAGGAAAACTACACACAATAAGTGAAAATCACACCACTCCAACACCAAAAACACACTATGTACAAAGCATCATGTGGTCATATGGCCTAAGAATAATAATTTCTTAGGTAGAGCCTATTGTGAGACTCCGAAAGAGGATTCCCATCATAGTCAACTAACTCATAGGCCCCTATTTTCAAGACATGTTTAATGATGTAGGGACCATGCAAAAGGGGTTCAAACTTTTTTTCGCCTAACTTATCATGGTCCTTATCATAGAACAAAACTATATCACCCTCCAAAAATACATGAGTATGGAATGACTTATAATATTGGGCTTTAACACATTTCTTCTGAGTCTCATTGGCCAACGCAACATCACACCATTGTTCATCAAGATGGGTCAAGTACAAGAGACGTTCCTCTTTAGCGGAGGTGTTGTATAAGAGTTCTATGACTAACTTCAAATATGGGATTTCACATTCAATGGGAAGGACTACCTCTATACCTTAAACAAGTTGGAATGGTTAAACCTAGTGGAAATATTGTCTAAGGTCTAAGGTGTTGAGTTCTCATGATGAAAACCCAACCTAGTACCTAATTCGGTCATCATTTTGTTGAAAAAATGGGACCCATGGTTAGTCACTATGGTCTTAGGAATGTTGAACCTAGTGATGATATGATATAATATGAACAATGTGGAGGTGGTGTCATCATTGGAAAATGTAGGCAAATCCTTGGCTCACTTGGTGAAGTAATCAACAACCATGATGATGTAGCCATGGCCATTAGATGAGATAGGCTCACACATCACAAAATCAATCCCCCATTTGGAAAAGGGAATGAAGGTAACCACAGGATGAAGTGGAACAGGATGGACGTGCATCTTGTAGGTGAATATTTGACAGGAATGACACTTCTTCATGCAATCTTTGAAGATCATGGGCCAAAATTATCCAACGCGCAAAGTTTTTTGGAAAACAGCCAAACCAGAGAGATGACTACCATATGCTTCGGCATGAAATTCATTCAAAACTTTCTTGGCTTCCTCATCAGTAAGGAAATGATGTAGAATCAAATCCACTCAATGAAAATAAAGAGTTTCATTAATGATGATGTAGTGTCTGTTCTGACTTTATATGCGTTGACGTTCATCACAGGAAAGTTGAGGATGAATGTGTTGGATCTAGAGATATACCAAGACATATCCATACCAGAGATTGGATGAGTCAACTAGGAATAAGAACTCATCTAGGAACAGGTCATTAAACATGGGTTCATCATTGACTTGGGGAAGGTCAAACATCAACTTGGAGAAAGACAAATATTTCTTGGACTTGGAAGAAACAAACTCTAGGTCAAATGTCAAACTATTGGAGGATCACAATCCAATTCAAGTATTTTCCCTCAATGATATGATGGATCGGGATGCACTTTATTAGGCTGGAATTGGAAATAATAGTGGTTTTTCACAGAAGTATATAATGTTGTAGTCGTTAGACAACATGCATAGTTTTTATTAAGGTTGGTTGTCATTGATGTCAACCCTTGAAGAAAGTATGGTAGGACAAAGGTTTGGCTAACGGACCAAAGTTTGTTTGATGTAAAGATGACTCATTATTGTATTATCATGGTTGATAAGAAGTACAAATGGATGAACTCCAAATTGGGCCCCTTATGGTGAAATCCCTCACGGGAATATGCTTTGCAGATTGAGTTATCCTAGAAGTATGGTTGGAGAAGCAATGCTTAATTGTGGAATAATGAGATGAAGTTCAGTTAACTTTTCAGTGAAACTATCCTATATGGATAGTGCTTGTCATGCCATTTCTGATGGTATGTGGAACGTCAAATAACTACTCACAGTTAGAGAGTTATGGCCATGTGAAGTTGGAGGACCCTCATGAGTCATCTAGAAGCCCCAAAAAGTCAAATTGTTTGCAAAAGAAATTATTTAAATAATAATGTTAATGGATAACTCCCTAAAATAAGGAAAGTGGGATGCTACATGAAAGTATAAATAAGAGGCAAGGCTCTCTCATTTAATCACACTTGAACACATTGAATAAATTTTGTTGTGTAAGGCTTATTGTAAGTACTCATTGATACATCTGAAGTTGTGAAAGTATGAGGTAGTACGAAGGGTTGACGGAGAAAGTTTCAGAATTACAGCGAATACTAAAAAACCCTAATTTATGAGGCGTACGCGGGCTGACAGTGTATAAGGGTGCATACATATTGAGGCGTATGTGGGCTGACAATGTATTAGGGTGCGTACGTACGTGGGCTAGCAGTGTATTAGAGTGCGTACATGTTGGTAAAGCCAAAAAAACTTTAGAAGATGAAGATGCAGAGGTTCTAGATTCTGAGATCAAGATCCCAGGAAGGTCTATAGTGCTCAGATACATCAGATCTATCCATTGGTTCAAAAGGTATGTCTTATTTCTATGAATAGTTGGTTTTTGATGTATGCATGAGAAATGGTTATGGAGATTTGAGGATTCTCCCTAGAGAGACTAGTGTCTGCATGGGATCCTCTGCATAAGTTAGATCTACAAAAATATAGTGTTGGTATATTTGTCATTGATACTTCTTGAGGCATATATTGTATTTCTTGGCATATGGACAAGTTTTTGTGGTACATGGTTGAGATCTTGTATTTGTGAAGTGGTTGATGTATTGAGAGGATGAATATCAGAAAGGGTTTGATGACTAGATCATGTGAGGGTTACTATAATTGTTCATGATTACACACACCTATATGGCATGTGAGTAGAGAGAGATATGTATTCTTTGGGTAAAAGTTATGTATGAGGATGCATGCACATGGTACAGTTATAGTCTAGATACAGTGACATGTTACAAATCTATGTGAAAAAGTTACAGAGGGTCAGAAGTTTTCAAGAGAAAGAAAACCCTAGTTTTCAGAAGACATACGCATGCTGCATAATAGTTTGATTGCGTACATACACGGGTTGCACGTACATACACGTTTTGCAACACTACATGTCACGTAGCTATTGTATTTTGTTGATACATGTTCAGTTCAGGTACAGATTGATTACAAGGCAGTTGTACATGTTGGATGTAGGTCAATGGTACAAATTGATACAGTTGTACAATGGTATATGTCATAGTGATAGTGTGACAGTGGTTTCATCATTCTACCTCTACGTCGGGGTGGTTGGATGGGGCAAGGATAGATGGTTGTAGCCACCTTCCAGTTGTAGCCGAAGAACTTAGGGGGTTGTAGCCTCATTCTAGTTGTAGCTAGAGAATTGGGGAGTTGGATCTTCTCTCAAGTTGTATCCTGCGAAACTAGGGGGTTGGAGCCTCCTTCCAGTTGCAACTAGAAAACAAAGGAAGTTGGTACTTCCAGTGAATGTAATTATTCAATAAATATAAGAAAAAGCATTATGTGGTTTTCTCCCACTTTTGGTTTCCACGTAAAACACTGGTGTACTGTGTATGTGTATGATTGTTCATTTGTTCATTGCTTATTTACTCTACAGTTATTGGATGATAATGCTACATTGATATAACACTTGGACTATATGGTTAAAAAGTATTATACTTCTTTATTACTGATTCACCCCCTCTTTGAGTAATCCAACAATTGGTATCAGAGTAGGTTCCTTCATAAATAAGTTTAACCATTGAAAGGTAGATCATGGAGAGCAACAACTTGTATAAAAATGGAATACCACGGTTTGATGGACAGAAGTATGCATTTTGGAGCATAAGGATGAAGACATATATACAGGCACAGGGATTTGAAATTTGGAAATCAATTGTAGATGGATACACAGTACCAATAGTTTCGCCAACAAATGACAAAGCAGTGAAACTCATTTATAATAATTCCAAAGACACAAATGCACTTCTGAATGGTCTTGGTGAAACTGTCTTCACCAAATTTGCACATTTTAAATCCGCTAAATATATTTGGAACAAACTTTAAAATAGTTATGAAGGAAATTCAAAAGTCAAAGAAGCGAAGCTTCAAACTTACAGAGGTTAGTTTGAACAAATAAAGATGAAGGAATATGAGAATAATGCATATTACTTCTTACTAGTCGATGAAACAGTAAATGCAATCATGGGATTGGGAGAAGAAATCGAAGAATCTGTAATTGTTCAAAAGGTAATAATATCTCTTCCTATGATATTTGACCCTAAGATATCAGCACTAGAAGAAAGAGAAGATATAAACTCAATAAGCATGGATGAACTACATGGAATCTTCACAGCATATGAAATAAGAACTGAATAGGAAAATCCAGATGTATAAGAAGCAGCCTTAAAAGCATCCAAAAAATCAAAGCAAAAGGGAAAGCAACAAGAAAAAGAACATAGAAACAATAGTGACGTCTCAAAAGATGATGAAGAAGTGGCCAACTTTGTCAAAAGATTGAACAAGGGAACCGACAGCAGGTATAAAGGTAAGCTTCCTTTAATTTGTTTTAATTGTGATGGTATTGGTCATTTTGCTAACAAATGTCCTCATAAGAAAAAGAGAAATGATAAAGGTTACTCAAAAAACAAATAAACATATAAAGGAAAAATAACCACAAAGAAAGTTTTCAAGAAAAGCTTATGTACCAAAGAAGACATCTCATCATCAGATGAAGATGAAGTCAGTGACAGTAAGACAGAAAGAGTTCTATTCATGGCATTAGAAGACTCTGATAAAGAAGACTCTGAAGAAGAATATGAAGAAGCCGAAGAATAATATGAAGAAGTCGAAGAAGAAATTGAAGAGGCAGAAGTTGACTACTGATAGGAATTTTTGAGTGCCATAGAAGTTATCAGAAGAGAAAAGAGGAAAAACAAGAAGTTACAAGCGGAACTAGAAAAGAAATAAGACACTCAGTGATTAGAACAAATGATCACAAATTTGAAGGTTCAAATTGAAGAAGATAAAAGAATTGAAGAAGCACTCAAAGAACAACTATAAGGAAGAGACAGGATCATTGAAAATTTGGAAGCAGAGATTGTCACATTAATAAAGGGTCTTCAAAAGAAAAATATGTAGAATAACTCAAAAGTTTTGAATGACATTATCAGTAGTCAAAGTCCTAATCATGACAAGTCTAGACTTGAATACAATCAGACAAAATAGGGATCAAGCTCCAAAACAATGGAAAAAGAAACATATCCAAAACATTATGTAGAAACAATCAAAGGGGATAGGAAGGTCTACAGAGAAAATTACAAGGAAATTCCTCCACCGAGAATATTCATATTTTAGAATCAATGGCTGATAGAAACAGATAGGTCTCAAGAAGAAGAAGGATTCATAAGAGCACCTCCTTTCAGAAGATCTTCAACTCTTAGGTATCAAACTATCTTTTTTTGTTTATGTTATTCATGTAATAATTTTGGACATAAAGTTGTGAATTGCATAGATAACAACAGGAACATAAACAAATTTGAAAGTCATACATAAAAGGGTTATCCAAGAAGTCCTAGTGAAACACAAAGAAGAAGTTACAATAGTTTTGAATCATTGAACACTGAAGTGGAATGCTACAAGTGTAACAACTTTGGACACATGGACAAATATTGCAGAATTACAATCCCTCCTAGAGAACCAGAACATAACAACAACAATCACAGACAGGAACCTTAGAAAAGGACATGGATAAGATATTAGAATCAGTACAGCAATGAAGAATGCACACTCACTCTACAAGCTAACCAGAAGAAACGTGGTTGGTATGTTGACAGTGGTTGTTCAAAACACATGACAAGTGATAGAGATAGGTTTCTTACATTAAGAAAGGAAAGAGGTGGATCAGTCTCCTTTGGAAATGATGATTCAACTAAAATCATTGGAAAAGGCACAGTCGGAATTGGGAATAAGAATAAAAAAGAAGAAAATTTTCCACTAGTAGAAGATATGAAACATAATCTTCTAAGTGTGATTAAAATGTGTGAACAAGGTCATAAAGTTACTTTCGATTAAAAAATGTGCGAGACAAGAAAAGAAGGTTCAGGAAAATTGATTGCTACAACTGCGAGAAATTCAAGCAACATATATGTGTTAAGTGAAATTGGAAATGAAAAGTGTTGTCTAGGAAAGGAAGATGAAAGTTTTCTATGGCACATAAGAATGGGTCACATACATTTTGATAACCATGTCAAAGTCAAAAAAAGAGAAGTATTCAGAGAAATGCCCCAGATCATGAAACCAACCAACACTTTATGCAATCATTGTCAATAAGGAAAGAAAACAAAGTTGATATGTCCCCAAGGTGTAGGCCAGTCAGTGGCAGAGTGTGTTGCTAAGCCACTCTGTGTTGAAAAGTCACCGGTTCGAAACTTGCGGGGACAAAATATCCAACCACGTTAAGGGTTGGTGTGGCTCAAGTTGGGTGCGATCCCTGGGTGACTTTGACAGCTTACATGCCCCTGAGTCAAGGTTTCTCAAGCCAAAGGTTAATCCCACTGCCAAGAAGGTCCAGACAAATTCACAAACAAAAAAAATATATAAAGTTGATATAAAATTATTTTACTAAGGGGGATGTTGAAATATTTTAGTTATGGCTAATATTGAAATACACATTTTGTTATTAATCTTTTTTATGTCAACTCCATGTTGAGCCTGGAAGGAATTACACATCTACGTCATAATGGGTTGTAGAAGTGTCTTTTGGTGCAACAAGTTCCACTACAATGGCTAGGTCCCCTCCATAATATGGGTGGTATTTGATATAAATTAGATTATATGAATATAAATTATATTGTATGAAGGATTTTTAATAATTTATATCATGAAACATTTTATTTTTTTTAATTAAAGTGGTTGTTTCCTATAGCATATGTTATTGCAATATGTGCTCATATGCTACTAGGCATACATGCTACTTTGGTCCCTTTCCATGAGCTTAGCCTCCCTCACCCTAGACCCTTACATTGATTGATTAATCAATCTAATCGGGTCAATATGGTTAAGGGTTGGGGTCCTTTAACTGAATTATTCCATGATTTAGTCCAATTCATATTTACTCTCTACTACCACCATAGAGGTGAATGAAGGTATTCCTTTCTTGTCACCCGGGCATCAAGGGTGGCTCTCTAATGATGGTCCATTTATTCACAAAATAAAATGAAGTACATTTGTTTGAACCATTGTAAATCATATTCTCTTCTACTTTAAACTTTTTCACTTTCATGGAAAATGGAATGCTAAGGTCGAGCATTAAAGGTTTTTTATTTCAACATTTTAATCTCCAAATTGTTCTCTGGATCAGGTGACAAGTGACCATGATAGTGATGTGAATGAAGAAATTGTGGGTTTAGATCATATCCTCCCATCCATGCACTTGGGCATGTATCACCTCACTGTCTCTTCACTAGGTATTTCTCCATGAGCTAGTGGTTATATTCTTCTTGGTCCAGACCCAACAAAGGTGAAAGTGGATGATCCAGATTATTTTGAGAATGAAATGAAGGAATAGATATAACAATGAAATATATATAGATATTGCGAGATACACAGAAATTTTGCAATAAACACGGAGATATATTAATGCACAATTGTTATTAATGAGAGAATGTACAAAAACTATAAAATTACATAGTGAATGACTCACTAGAATGGTGGTAGCTTATCTTTGAGAAGAGATGTGATGTCTAAGCTCATTCACAAGAAGATTATGATGTTTACAATGAGGCTCTAGAGACCTTTTTAACATAAAGAAAATCCAAATCCCTAACCTCGGAAGATGAAACACCAAGAGTTATGTGGGCCTCGATGGGGTAAGTTGGTACGTCAGCTTCCCAAGGGCGTAACTTTTGCATACGATCTTAGTTTGGGGCGCATGATAGCTAGTTTGAAAGGTCTATCCGAGAAATACACATTTTGGCATCACACTTTGGCTTAAGCATATGATGTGATTGTGGAAATTCCAAAACAAACGATTTTTAGGGCCTCAAAACGTCCCTAGAAGTTTAGGAATCAAAATGTTGAAGAAAAACTTCCAAGGTGGAAACCCCTATTTTGAGCCAATGGAATAGGTGAGTGGGCACCGATTTCCGCCTGGATTAGTGGAAGGGGATGGGTAATGTGTTGATGGTTGCAAGTCTGATTACGATTAATTTTCCATTCATGGCAAGGAATGTTACTCGAGTGTTAGTTCTAGTGATATCCATCCATGCATGTGTGACCAAGAAGGTAAATATGGCTCTGGTTTTCATTTTTATCCTAGTTAACAAAATTGTTTTGGATCATGTAGATGATTTAAAGATGATCCTCTTAATTTATTCCATGGCCCTTCATGCTTCTTGAGTGAAATCAGTCCCGACCCACAAATCTTGTGTGGCTCTTGCCACTAAAGAAGCAGTCGCGCACTTTCATGACTTTGTCTCTCCTTCTAAGAAAGAATTCATGCATCCCTTGAGGAAGAAGTTAAAATTAGTAGATACTATCAGGATGATGATGACATCGATCAACAAGTGGGGCATCTCGTTCTGGATTTAGGATGCTCCAGAAATCTGGACACGAAGTTTCATTAGACTGTTGAGATTTATTGGCATGCCAAGACCCTGGGATATAAATCTCTGCTTCCTAATGAGCAGTACCATAGGAAGTTTGGCCAAATACTAGAGGCTCTTGGGTTACATTTTTAGTTTGCTACAATTTGGTTTTGGAAGATGTCCTCATTTCCCTTAGGGAAGGCCAACAAACCTGTTATATTTTATATCTTTTGTTGGATAGTAATGTGCCTTTAGCACCTCTGATATGGTCTAACACTTTGTATTTTATGTCCATATTTTAATAGAATCTCCAAATTACTTATCATATCATATTTGGTACTATTGAAAAAAAACAATGAACTGATATTTAGAATTACACAAAATGTGAGGGCTTGATCAAGTACATTTAATTGTGAAAGAATGTTGGTTGAGAGCAGTTTTTATTTTTTGAAGTTTAGTTTCTCCATGAGATTGTTCTCATATAACCCTCTTACACTTTAATTCCAATTTTTTTACCTCTATAGGAACAAATTCATAGCATTCAATGAAAAATCATTGTTATTGAGAAGGAGATGGATTCAAACATGAACACACATATTTTTCCTTCTCTAATTGTTCTGCTCTATATCAAGACATATATAAAATCTTATTTTATATTAGAAAAGTGTGAAAAAAAAAATTGAGGTTGTAGTTAAAACAACATTCTATGAAAAATTTCCACCAACAACACTTACCTTGTATTTAGGTGATTGAAAATCTTGGTTGGTGTTGGAAACTTTGATTCCATTTCATGCCATATGTCTTTGTTTCCTTGATAGTTGTTGGAGAAATTACATGCAACATTACTATGCCATTTTCACTACTAGGATATCATCGGTCTTAACCATTCTCTTGTTGATCAAGTGGTACTTCCATCGATAGTGCTTCAAAATTGAGCCAACTATGTGCCTTGGCTTGGTAGGAGAACAACCAAGTAAGATGAATATGATGTTGTAGAATGGGAACACTATCAATGAATGACTAGTGGAATTCATAACACAACGGAGGTCGACAATATAGAGCAATAAGGGCACCACCAAAAGAAGTAAATATCTTATCACCATTTCATACTCAAGTACCTCACTTACCAGTAGCCCCAAATTGATGGCTACTAGTCCTACTAACTTACTAAAATTCAAATAAATTAATTAGCAATGCTTTCTACTTTGCTAAATTTATCTTCTTCCTATGAAGATATAGTTAGTATTATTAGTATTATAGATTTTAGTAGAATCATAATTAATAGTGAAGCCTTTATGAACCTAAACTAGAAAGAAAAATTTAGCTTCTCATGGGTAAGGTGTCTACCACATCAAATCATATTCTAAAGTGTCCCTTCCATCTTGAAAAGATAAATAAAATTCCAACTCAACTCAACCCGTTTCATTTGGAGAAAGTTTTTCATCTTTATGGGCTCTTCCCATCACAAGTTTTCTCAAATTTTGCTATTTTTTTATGATGTGGGTATCAAAGGTTTTAAGTCAATTGAGAAAAAATTATAGTTTTTCCCCTATTATGTGCACATTGAGAGATTGAGAAAGGAAAAACATGGATTTTGGGTACAGACGACAATGATATGACATTTTTTTCATGTATGGATGTTCTTTGTTTAGAGGAAAAGTGGGATGTTTTGTGGTCTAAGTATGAGATATGAAGAGAAGTGTGTTGTTTATCCTACTTTTTCTAATGATTGGTATGGCTCCATGGGGATCTATAGTCTTTATTGCTCCTCCAAGTATGATAATAACAATGCCCATTTCATTTTGCATTCTATTCATAAAAAAACTAATGCAATTTTGTCATATAAATTCATTGGGGAATGCGTGTTTTGGCTCGACAATTTTGTTGTCAATGTACCAATGGGATACCCCATATATGTGTTAACGCATTGATTTGATTTCAATATTTATCAACACTTCAATTTTTGGAATTGATTGGTAATTTCTTATTTTTGTTAAGGATTGCCCCTATCAATGTGTTGTTGTAATGTTCCAAATTGAGACATTGGGCTAATGGAGTTTGTCCATTAATGTTATTACAGGCATTATCAGAAGCATATTATCTTCCCTAATCAAGTGGATATGGGGTTTCCTTGCTTTGACCTCCAAAGTTGGTTTTCACTTTCCTAATCTTGATTTTGCTCCTGTTATTGTATGCAACCATTGTAATTTTGTGTTGTCTATTGTTTGGTTAGTTAGTTATAGAGTTTGATAGGTATAATAGAGTGGCACATTTCAAATATCTTAGCGAGTGCATTTTTGTAGAGGTAATGTGCATTTTTCTAGCATTGTCAAAAACAATGAAAATCATTGAAAACTGGAATTTTGGTAGATATAGATGCGTGATAGATCCGGAGTTAACATCGATCTATGTTGGTTCTTAACACACACAGACACACACACACACACACACCAGATGTCAACTCCATGTTGAGCATGGAAGGAATTACACATCTCCCTCATAGTGAGAAACACACCATTGTATATATATATATATATATATATATATAATTATTTTACTAAGGGGGATGTTGATATATTTTAGTTATGGCTGATATTGAAATACATATTTTGTTATTAATATTTTTTATGTCAACTCCATGTTGAGCATGGAAGGAATTACACATCTTTGTCATAATGGGTTGTAGAAAGTGTCTTTTGGTGCAACAAGTGCCACTACAATGGCTAGGTCCTCTCCATAAGATGGGTGGTATTTGATATAAATAAGATTATGTGAAAATAAATGATATTGTATGAAGGATTTTTAATAATTCATATCGTGAATTTTTTATTTTTTTTTAAATTAAAGTGGTTTTTTCCTATAGCCTATATTATTGTAGTATGAGTTCATATGCTACTATTCATACATGTTACTTTGGTCCCTTTCCATGAGCTTAGCCTCCCTCACCCTAGACCCTTACATTGATTGATTAATCAATTTAATCGGGTTAATATAGTTAAGGGTTGGGGTCCTTTGACTGAATTATTCCATCATTTTGTCCAATTCATCTTTACTCTCTACCACCACCATAGAGGTGAATGAAGGTATTTCTTTATTGTCACTTAGGCATCAAGGGTGGCTCTCTAATTATGGTCCATTTAGGAACAAACTGAAATGCATTACATTTATTTGACCCGTTGTAAATCTTATTCTCTTTTACTTTAAAATTTTTTACTTTCATGGAAAATGGGATGCTAAGGTCGAGCATTAAAGGTTTTTTATTTCAACATTTTAATCTCCAGATTGTTCTCTGGATCAGGTGACAAGTGGCCATGATAGTGATGTGAATGAATGCATTGTGGTTTTAGATCCTATCCTCCCATCCATGCACTTGGACGCGTATCACCTCACCGTCTCTTCACTAGGTATTTCTCCACGAGCTAGTGGTTATATTCTTCTTGGTCGAGACCCAACAATGGTGAAGGTGGATGATCCAGATTATTTTGAGAACGAAATGAAGGCAGAGATATAACAATGAAATATACAAATATATTGAGAGATACATAGAAATGTTGCAATAAACAAAGAGATATAGTAATGCACATTTTTTTTATTAATGAGAGAATGTACAAAAATTATAAAATTACAGAGTGAATGACTCACTAGAATGGTGGTTGATTATCTCTAAGAAGAGATGTGATGGCTACGCTCATTCGCAAGAAGATTATGATGTTTACAATGAGGCTCTAGAGGCCTTTTTAACATGAAGAAAATCCAAACCCTAACCCTGGAAGATGAAACACCAAGAGTCATGTGGGACCCGATGGGGTAAGTTGGTATGCCAACTTCCCAAGGGCATAACTTTTGCATACGATCTTTGTTTGGGGTGCATGATAGATAGTTTGAAAGGTCTATTTGAGGACTACATATTTTGTCACCACTCTTTGGATTAAGCCTACATTATGATTGTGGCGAGTCCAAAAAAACATTATTTAGGGACTCAAAATGACCCTAAAAGTTTAGGACTTGAAATGTTGTAGAAAAACTGTCAGGGTAGAAACCCCTGTTTTGAGCCAGTGGAATAGGTGGTTGGCCACTTATTTCTGCACAGATCAGTGGAAGTGGATGGGTAATGTGTTGTTGGTTGTAGGTCTGATTATGATTAAGTTTCCATTCATGGCAAGGAATGTTGCTCGAGTGCTAGTCCTAGCGGTATCCATCCTTGTGTGTGTGGACAAGAAGGTAAATATGGCTCTTATTTTCATTTTTGTCTTAGTTAACAACATTAGTTTGGATCATGTATATGATTAGAAGTTTATCCTCTTAATTTTTTCCATGGCCCTTCATGCTTCTTGAGTGAAAGAAGTCCCGACTCACAAATCTCGTGTGGTTCTTGCCAATGAAGAAGTGGTCGTGCACTTTCGTGACTTTCTGTCTCCTTTTGAGAAATAATTCATGCATCCCTTGAGGAAGAATTTAAAAATATCAGATCCTATCAGGATGATGATGACATTGATCAACAAGTGGGGCATCTCATTCCCGATATAGGATGCTCTAGAAATCGGGACACGAAGTTTCATCAGATTGTTGAGCTTTATTGGCATACCAAGACCCTGGGATCTCAAGCTTTACTTCCTAATGAGCAGTAACATAGGAAGTTTTTCCAAATACTAGAGGATCTTGGGTTACATTTTTAGTATGCTACAATTTGGTTTTGGAAGATGTCCTAGTTTCCCTTCAGGCAAGCCAATAAACTTCTTATATTTTAGATCTTTTTTTGGACAGTAATGTGCCTTTGGCACCTCTGATATGGTCTCACACTTTGTATTTTGTGTTCATATTTTAATAGAATCTCCAACTTTACTCATTGGACATTTTAGATTGATTATGTGACTTGATTTCATTAAGTGTGTAATGCATTGGTATTTGGATTGGCTTCTTATTTGACCTACTCAACCTTTAGTTTCATAAGATATATGGGTATTGTGTTTAAATCTTTCATACATATATTTTTAAATATAATTCCTATGTTAATGTTTTCATAACTATTGGTTGGTTGATTAAATGAATGCACATTGGTGCATGGTTAATGTTTTATTTATGGTTTCAATTGGAATGATTTATGGTTTAAAAGCTTTGGCACAACGATCGATTGCGCGTTGATTTATACACTTGCCGGTCGATTCATTGGTCGGCTAATTCACATCATTGTCAAACTATGCTATAATGGGTTGAACTACTATGTAAACTGGCGGTTGTGCTTTCATAATAACTCTTATGCATGGCAGAAGTAAGATCTACCACCCTCGCACACTTTGCATTAATGCCTACCTCCTTACCAGGGTTATCTTTGTTGATTTTTGGGAAAATCTTTGAGCCCACTCTGTTTAAACCCTTGACCCTTAGCCCTGTCCACTGTGTGTTATCTATTGGCTCCCTAAGGATGGATTTGAACCCCCATGGTGTTCAGGATCGGTTGTGGTTTCATTTTGCCAGAGAAGACTGCCCCGTAATTGCTCCCAGAGTCACGTTTTTGCGTGAGCGATTCTGGGAAAACGGATTTGAATTAACTCAAACCGTTGAAAAGACAGAACCGTTTTTAGCCCCTTCACCTTCATCGCGGGCGGTTTCCTCAGAAACTGAGTGGCTATAGAGATCTAGCTCTCGTTTTCCAGGTCAATTTTTCAGTGGCGGGAACATGCGTTCTGAGTCTGTATGCATTTCCTTAGATCTATTCTTCAAAACTCCCTCTCACCTGTCAAGCTATCTCGTCATTCTACAGGTATGTTCGATATCAATCATTTTTTGTAAATAATCCTTGTTTATATAACAAATTTGAATTCGGTTGTGGATTGGCTCTGTTTCCAGCGTGGATTTTCTTTGACACATAGGCATGCATTTTTGTATACAATTTGGTTTTGATAAATCTAATTTTGTTATTGTTTTAAATTTCGATTGGATTTGGCTTTGAGTCGATTGATCGGGGATTAGATTTGATTGTTTTAATTTAGCTTTAATCGAATGCTCTGTTGCTTATTGAAGTTGTTAAAACACAGGTCGTTTATGGTATTCCAATTTTTGAACACAGTCAATATATCATTTTGATTTGGTTATATACGATATGATTGGCATAATGGTTAACTGTAATATTCCATGTCTTTTTTAATCAACTCGAATATCATTCTGTTTATGCATAACCAAATTGAAACTGTTCGATTCGCATCACCGTGTTATCAGCCCGATCCATATTTCAACAAACATACTGTTTAAAGTTAATTTGGGAACGGAAGTGAATATGCCCAGGATTACTATTCGTTTCTGTTTTTGACTCAGTCACAATTCAATTTGATTGTTGCCCAGTTTATGGTTATCACTGTTGTTGGTGGTTATGATCACTATTTTCACTCCTGTCTGTCAACTATGTAACACCCAACGATCGAAATGTATGGCGAAGTTTGTTGATGTTGTGACTATAATCGTAACAGCCTCTCTATATTGGTATTTGATTAAAACAATCCGAATTGTATGCACCTTGTTACAGCAGTAACAAATCGATTATGATTGAATTGAGTTAAATCGTATCTAATTCGATGTGATTCGCTGCTTGATATCGTTTGGATATGAAAAAGTTTGGTTATCATTTGATCTGATTTCATAGCAACTAAAACAGAGCATTCTTATCCTGTTTTGATTGCATCATTTTTTATTCTTTTTAATTCGGATGATAAATTTGTTTGAACCATTGGTAATTCGATTTTCATGTTTATTAAAAGAAAATTAAATTTGATTCCTTTAAAAAGATTTGATTTGATTTACAATTCTGGTCCTGTATGCTATTTTAGACTAGCTACAGAATCAGATGATTCTGTAGCTAAGTCTGTAGAATCAATTTTTTAGTGTTTTACTACTGAAATATCTTTCTAATTTGATACTTGTGTTCTATTGCAGGTAAATTTGAATTTGCAATTGAGTTGTTGAGCAGTTAGGGGATGTTTCAAATATTTTACTTGCATTTTATTTTCTTAGTTTAGGAGATTTTGGGATATCTCCCAGATTATGTAAAACAATTTGATATTATCCACAAGGAGGTTTTACCTTGTGAAAAGACTTATAAATACCTATCATTTTTGTAATAATATCATCTGAAAATACTTATAAATACCTATCATTTTGTAATAATATCATCCTCAATCGTGGGAGAACAAGGATATAGTTCTAATACTGCATGTATGCACTGATTTTTTGTATAGCTTTAGCTTCAATATATCAACATTTTGTTTTACATGTTTTGTATATCACTTTGTTTATGGTTTATGACTACTTAGCTATCTAAATCATGTGCAAATGATATAATTTGATCACCCAAGTATCCATATCTTGTTTCTCCAAATAGATAAAGACATAACAATTATTAATTCACTAGAATGACATGTTTATCTCTTCATAGATTGAATTGTTATATATAAGTTTTACAATGATTTCTTATTGCTGGAATTTATAATCATAAGATTGTTAATGATTTTCTTTTATGTCTTGTTTTGTCATGTAAAACACTTCAAGGAGAAGCACAACCTATCATTTACAAGAAGCTATTGAACCAACCGGTATGCAAGTTTCCTCCTCCGATCAGCTCAAAAGTTATCATACACAAGGCAGACCTGGAGCGTTTCCAGTCAATTAGTCCGTTGTTTAATTGCTTTTATTAAGTAGTTTAATTCATATATAATCTTAATTAGATTTTATATTAGATTGTTTAAATTTAGTAAATATATTAGATTGGTTTAATTTCAGTAATGTTTATTTCTTTTCATGAAAATATAAAATCAAAAAGAGATTCTTTGATGTCTTAGGGCAGAAAACACATGAGTTTCCTTTGCGTGTCTTTTAATTAAATCTCTTGATTGTTTATAGTGTACATTTGTGGATAAGTAACATTGCAAAATTGACAATTAGATAGTTGATTTGGAGAGTTATTACAATAGTAATTAGTGGATTGTATATACTAGTTGGAATAGTTACATTTAGTTTTAGTTTCATTGGTTTGTTTTATTAGTTTTATTTAGTTTAGTTTGTTTAGGTTACTTAGCTCAGACCAATTTCTCTTTGGTTTTCAGAGGGAGACCTTAGAGCTGCCAACGGACAAGTAAAACCTGGGCTGGTGGTCCATTCCATATGGCTTAAGTTATTTAGACAACCCTGGACCGAAGTTCCACCTCCCTGACGGATCGGACAGCTACTGGCCAACAACAAATGGCCAGGGTTGAGGGCCAACCCATTGCGATGGCCTTGTAGGAGCCTTTATTTTAATTGTGGTCAACTTTCCCTCATGGCTCCCCAAATCATTGTGTTGGAACATGCTTTCAACTTCTCATTACCCGTGTTCCCAACGAGACAGTCTCATTCTTGTCCAAACTCACCTTTGATGGTGAAGGCAATACATCCGCTAAAGACCACCTTAACAACTTATGGTTCAAATGCATCAAACATGAAATCTCATCTAGGATTTTTATGCAGACTGTTTGCTTTTTGTTTTAGAGGTCGGATCAAACAATGGCTTGAATCCTTTCCAGTAATACCATTTTTATTGGTTTCAACTTGTAGATGAGTTTCTAGATGTTTTTGAAATTTATGACTTTGATCAATTATGTGAAGAATTTCATACCTCTCTAATCAACGACGATTCATATTCAAAAAACTTTTTGACAAGAGTCTATCAGTGATTCCTCTCAGAGATTTAATCTCAAGGACATGTCATTGGCATTAAATCTTTTCTATGATGCTTCCATCCCTTCCATTCAGTCATGTTCAATCACGAATGAAGAACCAATTGTAAATCCTATCACTCAATTATGAGAAGAATTTCTCTTCACTTAAGAGAAGGATCCTTCCAAAATGTTGAATAAGCTGAGGTAGAATCTAGTGATCAGACTCTATTGACAACCAAAATTGCTCTTTTCTTTGAATCATTGTATTGTCAGTCTAAGACTAGTATGGAAGATGATTCATTTCTGGCTCAAGGTGAATATCCTTATTCTTGTAACTCATTCTCTAAACAACATTTAAAATCATTGAAGAACACTTAAGTAACTAAAATCATCTTGAATGTTCTAGTACCTATGAAACTAATTAGAGAAGGAGATACACAACTAGAAGAAGAACTTTAACCTTGATCCCAAAACGTAACTTTGTTCACGTGGAAAGACTAGATGCTTGTCACATAAATTTTGAATTATCTATCATCACAATAAAAGGCAAATCCGTATATTGGCATATGTTGAGGAATTCATCACCAAAACAGAGTAAGAGTTCTAAACAAAGTGAAGAGAATTGTCTCTGAGAATACCACTGTTGAGTATCATAGTTCAAGAGATTCTTTTATCTGCTTATTTCTCTGGATTCCTTTTATTCTTTATATCCCAATCTATTCCTAGATTCCTGGTGGACTGGACATCTTACCTACAACATCCCACTCTTTTCCACCACTATCATATCCTTCGATATGCTAAATTTTGGTGAAATTCATTCCAAACCTAACACACTAAGCTTGGATTTGATGTTTGTTCACTCTCATCACTCACAAGGGAAAAGGACATGTTGCAAGATCATTTTACACGATTTATTGTTGAAAAGACAATGCATTATATTTTATGGAGATCAAACATTCTAAGTTTCATACCGTTTCTTTGCTTAGCTCAATCTTAATGTTGATGCTTCACATTTTGAAATGATCAATCACATCAAGGAAACATTCAAACCAATGATCTTACTAATGTCACGAATCCTCTTATGATAATTTCCCCATCGATATATTCGCTTCATCAAAGTCATGGTTTGCATCCCCATTTTGTGACAGGATCTTAGGGGATGGTTTGAATATCTCATATATGAAAAAATTTCATAATAAAAAAAAGTTGTGCTTCTGTTTTCTTTACCACCTAAGAATTGGAAGTATGACATATTTCTTTAGATCCGCCTACGTGAAGAGATTAATGAGTACCTAGAGAACCTGTCAAGGATGGGGCATTTCACCCTTGGTTGATGGTTATTCCATTTCATAACTCCGACAAGTTTTTTTCGAAACTACTTACACTCACCCATGCCATTATGACCCTTATCAATGACAAGATTATGCGAATGGTTGGAGGTGATCTTCGTATTACAACAAGAATATCCAAGGAAGCGGTGTTGATCATGCTTACTTTGTTTCTAGATGATGATTATGAAGGTAAGTGTGAAATGTTTCTATCATTTGTTGATATACCACCATTCTTATTATTAATAATGATTGGTTTTGTTTTCGCTGTAGGATTGGAGTTAATTCGATGGCTACATTGTGCTTACGGACTTCACGTAGGGGTATCCTCGATGATTTAAAAGTTAGGTGGTGGTTTAGGAATAGGTTTTCTTCGCTTTTGCTTCTCACTATTTCTTTGTAATGTACCATGCACGTAGTACGCGCATTCACAAGAACCATAATATCGGTTTGTTAATGGGAGGTCCTCTTGATCTCTTTCTCTTGCTCTTAGTTCAACATTTATTTTCAAAACACAGTGATCGCCATGAAAATCTTAAATGGAAAAGTAAAGAGATAAATAAACTTGACCAACCTCACCTGTACCATGAGAGTAGGACCGCTTCCCATCATCCGTGATTTTCCTACTTTCTTTCAGTTTGTCAAAGGATTGTCGCATGAGGTTTTCAGATGCACCTTCTGCGTATATTTGTTTTTTGTTTTTGTTGTTTGATTTCTTTGCTTCCACTTTTCTTCACTGCGTGTTTTGATTTCTCCTTTGTGCTTACCAGTTTTTACTTTTGAAATATTAATCTACCTCGGTATCAATCGAAGCTATTCAGATAAAGACGAAAGAAAATTTCTTCCTAAATAACTTCGAAAGTTTGTACAAACATCAATGATAGGTCATGAAATTGATATCTATGTTGGAAAAAATTTTGTTGTTTGAAAAGAAGTTTACCGATTTCAATCTATGAGAAAAGTTCATCATGATCGCCTATTATCTTTTACTACCGCGTTCCCTTTTCCGTAAAGGAATGACTCAAGATGTCTCCCCGCCATAGAAGTTGTTTTTATAAATAAACATTTTTGGAAATAAATAAAGGATGTTGTTAATAAAATTTTGATGAGGTCCAAAAAAATATGCTAAAATATTGAGGATTTTCAACACCCCACTCAACCATATATCTATAAAAGAAAACAAAATAAAAGTATTAATAAGAGTTGTATGCTTGTAAACCCACGGATAATTTAACAGTCCATATACGGGTAAATGTAATGCATGGCCAAGACAATCCTTGCTGCATCGAATAAAGTTCACTGGCAATGGGCAATGTCGAAAGTATATAAAATTTGTGTGCTGAAAAGAAACCTCTTTAATGTCCCTTTTATTCTGATCTAGAACTTCGACAGATACAGATGTCGAGTGGTTAAATGGAAACCCCTGGTTGAGAAGAGTGGACTACTGCAGCAAAGGGCTATGCCAACAAGATTGAGATTTTATCACTACATCGCGGATCGCCGATCTTAAGATCGGTGATAGTTTTCTCACCTTAAGACATCACTAAAAGATGGTGAATGTGATGATGTTAGTAACGATCAAGGTTGTTATTTTGAGTTGAAATTCTCTTTGGTGTCCTAATCTGAATTTGTTCCTTTCTACAGATAACTGTTTTTACCACAGTTACATTGTTGGCACTCAACTAAATTTTTCATTGTCTCATATAAGTCATTTCACACCAATGTTTCTTGGTAAACATCGATTCGTCACATTCTTCAAATGAATCCACGCTTTTATTCTTTATGCCTTTCAGATGCCTATCTGCTTTGTTTCAACACCCAGTTGCAGAAAAATTGGTCCTTCAAAGTCACATTAGAACCATTATATTTGAATTGTTCGCCATCCTATGATTGATATGCCCTTTATGCTTTACATTTCAATTTGGTAGACATTGTGTACTGCAAACTCTCTTCAACTATACCTATCGACATTTTAGATTGATTTCATGTGACTTGATTTCATTAAGTGTGTGTAATGCATTGGTATTTGATTGGCTTCATTTGGCCTACCCAACCTTTGGTTTCATAATATATATGGGTATTATGTTTAAATCTTCATACATATATTTTTAAATATAATCCCTATGTTAATGTTTTCATAACCATTGGTTGGTTGATTATATGAATGCACATTAGCACATGGTTAATGTTTGATTTATGGTTTCAATTGGAATGATTTATAGTTTAAAATCTTTGGCACAACGACCGGGACATGCTGCTGGATTTCATACACTCTTGCCGCTGATTCAATGGTTGATTTGACTTTAAAAAGATTTGATTTGATTTTATTTGATTGCTATCTGATTCCAGATGCTATTTTAGACTAGCTACTGAAAATCGCATGATTCCTCAGAGCTAATTCCTCTAGAATCAATTTCTTTTAGTGTTTTACTCACTGAAATATCTTCTTAATTTGATACTCAGTTCCTAATATGTGTAAATTGAATTTGCACTGAGTTGTTGAGCGCTTAGGTATTGCTCTTAAAGATTTTACTTGTATTTTTATTTTCTTAGTTTAGGAGATTTTTTGGATATCTCCCATTATGTAAAACAATTTGATATTATCCACAAGGAGGTTTTACCTCAGAAAAGACTTATAAATCTATCATTTTGTAATAATATCATCCCTCATTCGTGGGAGAACAAGGATATGGAGTTCTAATGGATGTAAGGCACTGATGTTTTGTCACAACTTAGCTCTCAATACATCAACATTTTGTTTCATGTTTTGTATATCACTTGTTTATTGTTTATGACCACTTTAGCTATCTAAATCATGTGCAAATGATATATTTTTTATCACTGTTATCCATACTTGTCTCCTTCCAAATAGATAAAAAGACATAACAATTGTTAATTCAAATTGTGAATGATGCTTATCTTCATAGATTGAATTGCTATATATAAGTTTTTACAAATGTATTTCTCTTATTATGTGAATTTATAATCATAGATTGAAAGCATGGATTTTCTTTGCGCCCTGTTTGTCCCAGAAACACTTCAATGAGCAGCATAGCCTATCGTTTACTAGAAGCTATTGAACCAATTCGGTGTGAATTTCCTCCTCCGACCAGCTAGAAGTCATCACACACGTATGAATTTGGAGCATTTCCAGGTCATTTAGTCTTTTGTTTACTGTTTTCGTTAAGTATTTTAATTCAGATATAATCTTAATTAGATTTATATTAGATTGTTTAAATTCAGTAAATATATATTAGATTGCTTTAATTTCAAAGTAATGTTTATTTCTTTTCATAAAATATAAAAAATCCCAAAAAGAGATTCTTGGTTGTCTTAGGGCAAAGAACACATGAGTTTTGGCAGGTTTTAATTAAATCCGTTGATTGTTTATAGTGTACATTTGTGGATAAGTAATATTGCAGCTCTATAATTAGATAGTTGATTTGAGTTATTACAATAGGCTCAGTGGATTGTACATAATGAAGTTGTAGTTAGCTATATTCAGCTCTTACGCTTAATATTAGTTTGTTTTATTACATTTAGTTTAGTTTGTTTAGATTACTTAGCCCAGATCAACTTTTCTCTTTGGTCCCCTTAGGAGACCTTAGAGCGGCCAACGGAGCCGTTAAACTCATTAGGGTGGTCCATTCCAAACGGCTTGGGTTATTTAGACAACCCCGGACCGGTTCCACTCTCCCAGTTGACAGACGGACAGTTTCGCCCGTCAACAAATCTCCAACTTACTTACCAAAAAAAAAAAATTCTCCAGATCATATTTTGTACTATTGAAAAAAAACAATGAACTGATATTTAGAATTACACAAAATGTGAGGGTTTGATCAAGTACATTTAATTGTGAAAGAATGTTGATTGAGAGCAGTTTTTTTTTTTTGAATTTTAGTTTCTCCATGATATTGTTCTCACATAACCCTCTTACACTTTAATTCCAAACATCTTACCTCTATAGGCACAAATTCATAGCATTCAGTGAAAATTCAATGTTATTGAGAAGGAGATGGATTCAAACATGAACACACATATTTTTCCTTCTCTAATTGTTCTACTCTATATCAAGACATATATAGAATCTTATTTTATATTAGAAAAGTGTGAAAACATAAAATTTGAGGTTGTAGTTAAAACAACATTATATGAAATGTTTCCACCCAAAAAGCTTACCTTGTAGGTAGGTGATTGAAAATATTGGTTGGTGTTGAAAACTTTGATTCCATTTCATGCCATATGTCTTTGTTGCCTTGATAGTTATTGGAGACATTACATGCAACATTACTATGTCATTTTCACTACTAGGATATCATCGATCTTAATCATTCTCTTGTTGATCAAGTGGTACTTCCATCGATAGTGATTCAAACTTGAGCCAACTATGTGCCTTGACTTGGTAGGAGAACAACCAAGCGAGATGAATATGACGTTGCAGAATGGGAACACTATCAATGAATGGATAGTGGAAGTCATAACACAACGTAGGTCGACAATATAAAGCAATAAGGGCACCACCAAAAGAAGTAAATATCTTATCACCATTTCATATTCAAGTACCTCACTTGCCAGTAGCCCCAAATTGATGGCTACTAGTCCTACCAACATACTAAAATTCCAATAAATTAATTAGCAATGCTTTCTACTTTGCTAAAATTATCTTCTTCCTATGAAGATATAGTTAGTATTATTATCATTATAGATTATAGTAAAATCATAATTAACAGTGAAGCCTTTATGAACCTAAACTAGAAAGATAAATTTAGCTTCTCATGGGTAAGGTATCTACCATATCAAATCATATTCCAAAGTGTCCCTTCCATCTTGACAAGATAAAGAAAATTCCAACTCAACTCAACCTGTTTCATTTGGAGAAAGGTTTTCATCTTTGTGGGCTCTTCCCATCACAAGTTTTCTCAAATTTTAATATTTTTTTATGATGTGGGTATCAAAGGTTTTAAGTCAGTTGAGAAAAATTATAGTTTTCCCCTATTATGTACACATGCAGAGATTAAGAAAGGAAATACATGGATTTTGGGTGCAAACGACAATGATATGACATTTTATTCATGTATGGATGTTCTTTGCTTAGAGGAAAAGTGGGATGTTTTGTGGTCTAAGTATGAGATATGAAGAGAAGTGTGTTGTTTATCCTACTTTTTCTAATGGTTGGTATGGCTCCATGGGGATCTATAGTCTTTGTTGTTCCTCCAGGTATGATAATAGCAATGCCCATTTCAGTTTGCATTCTATTCAAAACAAAACTAATGCACTTTTGTCATATAAATTGATTGGGGAGTTCTTGTTTTGTCTCCACAATTTTGTTGTCAATGTACCAATGGGATACCCCATGTATGTGTTAACGCATTGATTTGATTTCAAGCTTTATCAACACTTCAATTTTTGGAATTGATTGGTAATTTCTTATTTTTGTTAAGGATTTCCCCTATCAATGTGTTGTTGTAATGTCCCAAATTGAGACATTGGGTTAATGGGGTTTGTTCATTAATGTTATTAAGGGCATTATCAAAAGCCCATTATCTTCCCTAATCAAGTGGATATGGGGTTTCCTTTCTTTGACCTCCAAAGTTGGTTTGCACTTTCCTAATCTTGATTGTGCTCCTAGTATTGTATGCAACCATCGATTTTTTTGTGTTGTCTATTGTTTGGTTAGTTAGTTCTAGAGGGTGATAGGTATAATAGAGTGGCACATTTCAAACCAGAATTTTCCTCGACTCTTATCATTTTTGTGACTTTGAATATTGTGCTACCTTGTCAAATGTTTTGCACTAAGTTTGTTTTTACTATCTAAGTCTCTTTTATACATTGTTACCGATAAATGACCTTTATGAGTATATTACTAGTTTTTTTATTAAAACTAGTTTACAAAATTGCAAGTGTAATTTGTAGTGAATCACTATATCACCATTTCCACATTCAAAATGATAACAAATTTCAAGTGTAATTGATAATGAATATTATGGTGTACTCTTGTTGTTAAGAAAAATAAATCAAACTATGCAAAGGATTGGGAAACACTCTTAAAAGACTAGAGTGATGACAAAGCCACTAGTCTAGGAGTAAAACACACTCTAGGAGAAAATCTGGAGGTGTTGTTTGAACTTGAAGTAGCTGAGAGGGAGACAAAGATACACAAAAGTTTCACCAAAGCCCCAATTTTACCTTGGATAGATGCTACCATATCCTTTCTCTCATGGTCTCTTACATTTCTAGCAACTAATGTCTCATAGAAGAGAATTATCTTCCTTCTCCTATACAACTATACCCACTAATAATCTTGTTACTACCAACACAATATAACCACCTAGACTTTTTAAAATGATTTTGTAAATAATAAATCCAACTATACCTATCCAAAGACAGAAAATACTTGTGGGAAGATCTTTACCTACTATAGCACTAATGTGAATTCATGTTTCAAAAACTATAAATGGAAATTAGGACACATTTAATTTAATTTATGACTACTTGAAGAAAACAATCAAACATACTTTCTACAAAAATAAAATGAATTAAGAGTATCATGGTGGCATTTAGCACAATGAGTAAACTCATGCAAGTTGGACAACAACTTTGATGTGGATTAAAAACATAGGATGCATTATATTGAGGAGCATGCATAGGAAATAACTTAGGTTGTATATATAAATTTAGGAGTGACTTCAAATGTGGATTAAAAACATAGGATGCATTGTATTGAGGAGTATGCATCGGAAATAACTTATGTAGTCTATTAAGATCTATTGAAGGGTTGGCTCCATTTGCTAATAGTTTTAGTTTATAGGTTGTATTTATAAATTTAGGAGTGACTTCAAATTTCAGCTATACTTCAAATGTAATTTAGGAGTGACTTATAAATTTGAAGCCACTCCACCAAAGCAACCAACACTTTTCCATTTGCTAATAGTTTTAGTTTATAGGTTGTATTTATAAATTTAGGAGTGACTTCAAATCTCAGCTATACTTCAAATGTAATTTAGGAGTGACTTCAAATTTCAACTATACTTCAAATGTAATTTAGGAGTGACTTATAAATTTGAAGCCACTCCACCAAAGCAACCAACACTTTAACTATTTTCAAACAAGTGTTTCCTATAAACGTAAGAAGGTATAGAAGAAGCCTAAATCATTCTCAGAAGATATAAAAGAGATAAAAGACCGTATTTTCATAAAAACAAAATAATGGTTGTATAATGTTTATAAGCTACAACTATACAATTGAATATCTTTCTATAAACTTGACTACTATAGCACTCCATCTAGAATTGCTACTATAATGCATTGAAATTTGCCTCTTTCCTTCAGCCTTATAGATTTGCATTTCATAAATGATCACCAATAAAAGCAGAAGTGTTAATGCAAACTAAATATTATCAAAACTATCGTCATCTAAAATATTGTCACCACCCCAACAATAAGACTTCAAATTGAATTTCATTAATATACAATAAAAATAAAGTTTTTTTATTTATTTTAACTATAAATTAGATTTTCCTATCTTCAATATTAGAAATTAAAAAAAAAATAATAACTAAAAGTAATGACAACACTCAATGAAATGAGTAACCCATTGCTATTGCTATAATTCCTCGACCTTACGCTAATACTAATAAATAATTATCCAAAACAATAATATTATAAGATATTTCACATCGTCTTGAATAACTATTCAACTATGAAAATCTGTACACAAAAATTTGCTTTATTATCACAGTATTTTATGGAAACAATAGGATGATTTATTAAAATATAAATACAGATCAGTTTCAGATTGAATTCGTAAATTGTGAAGGGTCAAGAGCTGGTTGATCTTGAGCTATCGTGGATGAACATACATATTCCATCTCAAACAATAACAAAAGAGCGTCGTGCTCAATAAGTACAATTAGTATAAGAGCAAATCAGCCTCCCAAAAATCAATCGTTCTAATGAACATACACACTGAAATTCCTGGATCCATGGCTAACCATCATCCTTGTATACTGCACAGAACTTAATGGGAAACCCAGGTCCTTACATCCATGAATATTCGGTATATATTTTGCAAATAACAGTCACTTTTTACCCAGTTATGTCGAGATTAGATTAGTCAGGAGACTGAGGCGAGATTCCCCCCTCCTCCCGCGAACTTCTCCATTGAAACAATCAGACAAAACCCTACCATCAGATCCCCTGCCCTCTGATTACCATCGTAATTTAAAACACATATCAAATATGCCCAGTCCCACCACAAAATTCAAAAAAATATCATGAATTGTCAGCTTCCACCTTCACTTCACTGAACAACAACATTATGCGCACACAGACCAGTGAGCACGTAATTTGTGGACTCTAATCCATGTTTTTACATTTTTCCATGGTCCTTGGAGCTGCAAAATACCGATCAAAGCATAGAGGGTTATCAGACTGTAACAGATTTACAACTCTGTATCTAAAGTGTAACAAGAGATCATGCGTTGGTGAAATACCTAAACCAATAGCTTCTGAAGCCTTCATGATCCGCATTCTTTGGCAGGAATCAACGAACATCCTGCAACCAATAATCCATATCATCAATTTCCGGCTTCTGCAGGGAAACTATTGAGCCTTATAAACGTAAAATAACAGTAAATGGCAGGTTAACAGTACTTACTGCCATGGAACATCGCCTACAAGCATCCAGTCTCCATCCTTGTCTTCATAGGTCGGCACATATTGTGACCCATTCAGCACATCCATCAAATTGCTCTCGTTCAACCCATGGGATCTACTCTTGCCTGAAAACATTTGAACATTTGAACATCAAACATTCCCTGATTTAAATCCGATCCAATGGACAAAATATTAAGGGAATGGAAGAGAATGGGCATTTATTCATACCCATGGTAATTAAGCAGCTGAACATCTTCTCGAGTGCAGAGGAGAGGTCGTGGTAGGTATTGTACATTTTGAGGTTCACTTTTCGGAGATAGGGAGCTCCATCCATGCTCACTTTCACATACAGAGAG
>SNQJ01S0045104.1:0-27732 GCA_010110895.2 Picea sitchensis
GTATGACCCTGCATGTTAATGTACTTGGTTATCTAGAATAGTGTTCTTCATATCCCATTTCAATTACTGTATCTGATTATTGGTTTCTAAAAGCACTGGCTCATTTGGATGCATGATACGTTGTTCTTCTCATTAAGCCCTTGAGTTATCCCATTGATCCACATACTTTTCTTATCGATTTCTTAAGTTACCAAGCATTCTTAGCCTACAACCCTAAGGATTTTCTTGGAGTGATAACAAATTGGCGTCATTGCCGGGGAACAGAGATTGAATCTCAACTTCCTTGGGAGAACGACAAATCAGATCTAGTTCTTGATGATAGACAAGGAGTAGACACTATGAGGTTGTACATCATCTATCTGGCGACTCCATGAAGGGAAGATTCAATGATGATTCCATTATTCAGAAATCTGTTGGCGAATCCACTGTTATGAAATGGAAAATATTCTAGCTGCGAGGTATGCATTTTGTGATTTTTCAGAATAGCTGGTTTTCCACATCTAGTGCCTACTATAGTTGAATGGGATGACTATCTTCCCAGATTCAGAGGAAGCAAGGACGATCATTTGGGTGAGCATTTATTCAATTTTTATAGATGCATGCTTGAACATGGCTTTGTTCACGAGGATGTTTTAGTCAAGTTGTTCATATTTTCTTTAGAAGAACATGCTTGTAAATGGTGTCAATCCCTTCCTGCTGCTAGCATTTCATCCTTGAAGGATTTTCACAGAGTCTTTAATGAACACTATAAAAGGTATTTTTCAGATGAGGTTTTATTTGAGAATTGTTGTGAGGAATATGAATTGCATGATGAGACTGGAGATATAAATAAAGAAGAACTTTTTGCTCACAATCTTCATCAATTTTCTAATACTCCTCAAGATGATACGCTTTCACATGAACATGAAGTAGAAGTAAATAATCCAGAGGTTGGAAGTTCTCTTGCTACAATTATTCCTGATTATTATATATCTGAGGATCTAATTTCTCTAGCTATAAATCATATGAATCAGTTGTCATTTAGTCTGATGGAACCTGAAATTAATTAAAGTAGCTTATGACAACTTTCAGATTTGTAGACAGATGGAATTGTCAGGAATTGTGAGAAACAAAATTTGCAGAAATCATTTAATCTCCAGCTAGAACAGCAAGAGAACTATCAAGGAGGTCATATGTTTTCCAGCAAAGGGAAGAATATGCATGATCGGACATTTTCTCTGAATCGGTATGATTGTGATTCTACTTTTAAAGATCCAGTGGCAGTATTACTGGAGTCATATCTTTTAGATTCCCTAAAGATTTCAGATTTCATCATGTCATCGGTTTTTGGGGATGAGTATGATTTGTAGAAGAAATATTTAAGGCTGTTGTTATGTTTTTATGATTATATGTTGATCAATAGCATAGATGAGGTTCCTTCAGTCATCAAGTTGCTTGAATGCTTACTGTGGAAATATGCTTTTACTTAACCAAGTTGGAGATTTGGTTAATATAGGAATAGGCAAAAGAATAAGTTCGCCATACGAACAACTAAATATTTTCAGTTGTTAAGCTCATAAATAATCAGAGTAGACTACCGACAGGCTACAAGTTTGCAGAGGAGCAGTCATACAAGATTAGTCATAAAAATGCACTGGTATTTTTGGAGTATCTCCTCAAAGTTCCTTTCAATATGCCCATTTCTAAAATATGTTTGGCCAGTGTTTTCTCTCCAAATATCTGTAGACCAAGCCTCCATTGATTTCTCTGACCTGAATTCCAAAACTTTGTCAGTATTTCCTGTAAACCCTAACTTCTAATGCTTTTCATATTTTAGCAAATTTCTCTAATATTATGGTGTGTGCTTGTGTATTTTAGTCCTAAGTCTAAGCTATAACAATCTGAGCCATATCACGATCAAGTCAATCTAAGTCTATCAATTTGCCTATCAAGTGCACTCAACACAAAGCCTAGTGCACAATCTACAAGCCACAAGTCATGAGTTAAGTCACGAACCAAACCTCAGCTCGATTTTCCTTTTCACAACTCATCAAATATATTGAAGAAGCATCTATGTGTATAAAATCCTCAAACACAAAACAGAATGCCAGAAAATCAATGGATGAGTGATTGCAGGTGCCAAGATTAGAGTTTGTTGTGCATGTTCTCTAAAGAGATGCTCAACCTGGTTTTTAGCTTGAAAATATAGAGGTGTTAGTTAAGATCTAAGGCGTCGATATTCATGCATGTCATTACACATCAAGTGCTAGGTGTCAAATTTATTATACAGTGTAAATATTAAGCCAGGGTCGGATGTTTTTCTGTTATAGCTTGCATTAATTCATGAGCCAAATCAATGCCTTAGAAGCACCATTATTTCTGTCTCTATTTTTCTGGGCAGCGTATTAAGATTTTGAGGAACCAGGCATCAGAAATCTTGCATGTTCGGATTGTTCTCAAACTGCAAAGTTAAATCATTGAACAGGCAGAGAAGGCATGTGCAACATCCGATGACTACAACTGTGTGTAGAAGTTTCTAAAAAGTCAAACAACAGGTTTAAGCCACAAATCGACACAGCAGCCAAGTGCAAGCACCAAGTTCTTCGAGAATCAGTATAAGTTGATTTGTGGTGATTTGAAAAGGATAGACGTTATGCAGCAATGGAGGCAGCAGTTGGAGCTAGTGGGGTCATTCCAGTGTATATGTATCACCTGCACGTAGAACTGTAAGTTCTCGGATCTCTGGTAAGGCCGCATTTAGTTTAAATAATGGGTTCTCCAAGGGGAAATATGAGGTTTTGGTTGTAGAAAGGACGAAAAGAAATAAATCTTGCATATTAGGTGGTTCCCTGATTGAAGTGGCTTACCAGAGCAGACAATTGTTTGCTTCTGGACTTCAAAATGGTGCCCTCGTCAACAGAAAGTCTCGGCACATATGTAGGGCCTCTCAGGCCATTGTTGTTGATGCTGGTGGTAGCGATGCGCAAGAGTTTGTGACAGCCTCGAAGACATTCCTAGGAGTTTCGATCATCACACTGAAGAATGTGATCCCGCTTGGATTGATGTTCTTTTGCATTCTTTACAACTATACGATTCTGAGAGACACCAAGGATGTGCTGGTGGTGACTGCCAAGGGAAGCAGTGTTGAGATAATTCCATTTCTTAAGACATGGGTTAATTTGCCAATGGCCATTGGGTTCATGGTTATTTAAAAAATCCCAGCACCCCTGGTTCTATTGTGTTTTATCTGGTAAATATGCCATCTGTTTAAAACTTACACAAGAGAAGAGATCATGCTACCATGCTCTTAGCCAAGTCGACAGCAAGATGTATTCATAGGGTTTTGACAGGGCCGCATTCATTTATTTGACATTGGCAGATGCTAATTTGGTTTATTGATGTAAATAAGGCGTTGATAAGGTGGTTGATCTTGCAACTCTCACTGGAGCCCGTGTAGTTTCTCTTGGAAACGACACTGCTGGAATGTTCACTCCCAATGATGAAATGGCAGAAGAAATATCCAAAGCTGCAGAAATCACGCCTCTGAAGGTAGAAAATCTTGTATATTTTATGTTGTTGTTGTAGGATTTGGATATTTTGCATTCAACAAATCAACAGTCCAGGAAATCATGAGTCAATCCAATGATTTTATGGATACTCTCATCCCGGTTATGCATGCATACAATGCCCCAAATCCTGTGCTGCGATCAGAACACTTGGGACTGTATAAAGCATTATGTGTCCTATTTGAATGGAGCTATGCTTCTTCACCAGATCATGAAGAATTGTACCAGTCATTCTTAGAAACTAAAGAAATGGCAAACTTTCTTTATTGTTGGAGCTCATTGCAGAGAATACCAGAAGGACTTCTGAAGGGTTTCTGTCATTAGATATCACCATCAAAAAAAATCTCAGGAGGTCGCAAAGGCCATTGGAGATTATCAAAGAACCATTGTTTTTATTTCCCTAGGGTATCAAGCTATTTGGAGAGCAACATGAGAACTCTTTAAAATCTCTCAACTGCTTTTAAGATTCGCTGCACTTCTTTCCAGGGGTTTGCTTGGATTTTTTGAGTCCAAAATAATGACAGATACTTAAAAATTGAGTCACAATTGAAATCTATGAATGCACTATAGATGGCTTGAAGGGATAGAGGCAAAAGTAATATCTCATTCAATGAGGAAGTTTATTGATGGCTAGGAATTCCTCTTGCTAACATCTATTCACACCAGAGCATATGCTTCTTTTCTTCCTGTAATGAAGGAAACATTATTTTGTTTTCCTCGAGTTCATTCCGTTTGAAAAGTTCTGGTAGATATTTTGTTTGCAGATCTGACAGTGGATGAAGAATGACAGGCTGTTGTAAATTCGCGGGGAGGTAAATCAAAAGAACACTGAGTTTCTGGTGAACAACACTTTTGAATATGAAAGGTTTATTTTTTCCAATGACAGAGCTTTCACCAGCGCAAAGAGAAAAATTATAACCAGTTAGTTGATGAAAAGAAGAGCTTTCACCAGCTAACTAGCAAATCTTAAGGCGAAATAGCTGGTGAAACCTGAGACTGGCCAACGAAGGTGTAATTTTTCCCAGATCGAAGTTTTTCTCAACCAAACATCCCAAAAGAAGTTTCTAAAGATGCATATTGAATTTACACATCAAATTCAAGATCCGGATTTGATAAAAAAGATGTTTGAAGAGGTGCCAAAGTCAGATTAGACAACTATTTTTGGGGCACAAAATCAGTTGTTTTTTCCAAAGATAGAAAATGTGATTCTATCATGATCAAATAACATCTACGAGCCTTGGAAGGCTATCTTCACACATAAAAGGATCTAAAAATGCTTTGTATTTGAAGCTGCTGGAAAATGAAAACTCAAAGACCTCAAGCTGCCTGCAATACTCTCATTTCAAGATTGAAGTTATCCTGGAATTTTCAAAATCATGGTTACATATCTCACCATCCTTTCTATGTTCAACACTTTTTAATGAATATATTTCCACAACAGATGCCACGTCAAGGTGCAAACAATATTTCAAGGGGAGTTTGAAGCAGACATGCTACAGATAAAGAAGATTGGGAATGACAACAACAAACTTTGGAAAATAGCCAGATGATAAATTGTAAAGGATGAATGACTCCATACCCAATACTAAAGGCACAAGGTCTGCCAGGTTCTTGGAGACCTCACAGGGAAGTCTCCATCCCAGTTGGAGCCAGATGTTAGCGTTAAAAAATGAACTGGCATTTTTGAAAGACTAATGCCTAATCTTGTAGGGAAAATTTGAATAGTTCCCGAGATCCAAATGCAGATTGGAAAGCCCCATTGGAAATATTAGGATTTGTAGATGTCGATCGACTATTTAAGCATGCAAAACGGACTCTCCATGACTGAGAAATTTGATTTTGAAAAAATATGTGCTTTCACCAGCGCAGAAGGCAGAATTATAACTAGTTAGCTGGTGAAAGCTCTACCTTTCACCAGCTAAGGAGTGGAGTTTCGGGTAAATTAGCTGGTGAAAGCCTGTAATGACCAGAATACTCAAAATTTCACCCAGATCAGAAATTTTTGAGCCAGAAAGAGATGAAACCTCTTGGAATAGATAGGTGGTGAATTATCAAGTCAGATTAAAATGCTACTTTTGTGAGATAAGGTCAGAGAGAGGTTGTTCAAACACATTTGGCCTCATTTTAAAAGATATAATTTCAGGATTTTTGGCACACATCATCAAATTTGAATTCCACTTTCAGAGGAACAGATCAAAGAGCCTTGGAAGGCTAGGCTACACTTCATCAACTTTCAACCAATGATTGAAGACCAAAAGATAGAGATTGACCTCATCTTGAGGATCTCTTCCTAGTTTTTTGTAAATTTAGTTTACTTTCTGTTTTTAGAAAATCAGATCCACTGTTTTAGGATCTGATAACTAAATTGTAAAGCTATAAAGCTACAGAAGGAAGATGAATGAGGGGGTTCCATATTGGATACAATTTGGCATATGTACTAAGACTCTTATCTTGATATGAATGACAGTCTTCTTTTGCTACCATTGTCAAATTTTCTCATGTGTTACATTGATCTGTAATTTGATTCAATTTAGCTCAACTATTAAGAACTGTCATCTTCTTATTTAGCTCATAAATTTGAATTGAATGATCTCTTACTATCTTGTATGACCCTGCATGTTAATGTACTTGGTTATCTAGAATAGTGTTCTTCATATCCCATTTCAATTACTGTATCTGATTATTGGTTTCTAAAAGCATTGGCTCATTTGGATGCATGATAAGTTGTTCTTCTCATTAAGCCCATGAGTTATCCCATTGATCCACATACTTTGCTTATCGATTTATTAAGTTACCAAGCATTCTTAGCCTACAACCCTAAGGAGTTTCTTGGAGTGATAACAGTCCTAACCCACGATCATAGGGAGGTAAACATGGAAGAACTAGCCTGCGCTAGGCCCCTGTAGGACTTCGGGGATTCTGTCCCTCGAAGAAAAGAGAAAATTTTATTATGCCGTAGTGGGTGTGTTACACCAGGGAGCCTTTGTGTATATGTTGTGTTTTATAGGCTGGTGAGCCAATTTTGTGATGATTAGGCCGAAGAGCCTAGATGTTAAAGGCTAGTGCGCCTATTTTTGTATATATCTCATCATTAATATAAAATACATCATTGCGCACAGAACGACCACGATAAAAGAGTATGGGGGGATAACCTCCACTAGTTAGAGAAAGGATGGGGGCTAAAAGTTAAGGAAAATGGGTTAATCTAGGGAGCTTAAGACAAAAAGGAATATTGTATTAATATTTCTTAAATAATAAAGTATGGATAGTTATTTTATCCTAAGTTTTAATGTTGGGGACAAGTGGGACAAAGTAGCTCCCAAGATGACAAGTGTCAAGTTGGGAACATGCATACATATTGTTGGGTCTTAGTTTATTTTGGGGAATTCCTTCCATCAGTCAGTCAATCACTCCATCATCATTTGCACAATCATTGATCTATCCTCGGTACCTTCATGTCACGGTACCTGAATCTATATCTATAGCCATACTTGTTTGTGTAGCTTGTTATCTTGGGAGATGAATTGAAGAAGTGGGTTGTCATGCCCATCGGATATTGAAGGGGCGGGTTGTCAGGCCCATGAGAAATTCCTCTCCGGGTGAGAGAATTGTTGGGAATTGATTTCCTGAAGGTGCTAAACTACAACTACAGGTCTCTAAGACTTCCTGCTTGGCCTATTGCTAAAGCCTAGAAAGGAAGTGGGGCAGCTGAAAGACTATTGAGCATAGAAGGGGCACACTTCTTGGGGTGGGATAGTCATGTGCGGAATGAGGGACTATAGGTTGTTATTTTGAGTGGGCACCTGTGATAGAGTCTCTCATTTTGTCTATGAATCGTTAGCCTGGCTAGGAATCCCTTTACCCGGGTGGAGTTTAGTCCCAGCTCGGGGGTGACCCACTGCTAAGAGTGATGAACAGTGTGGTCTAAGGCTGGGAGGTTCGTGGAAGGTCTACACACAGTTGGTGATATTCTTACCAAGATAAGTTTCCATTGTGTGATAAATTTACGTGTTTATTTTTATGGTTTTATCCTATGTGTGGTTATAACTGTCTTTATATTTATGGGTATTTCCTGTATATGTTGCATGTATGCATTTATTGTTATTTCAGTATGAATTCATGCATTTATGAAATGTGTTTGTCTATTTATGTTATATATATATATATATATATATAAATTTCTGCAAGAGTTTTGAGTGTATATGTTTTAATTACATGCAGTTTCAAAATTTTATGTGGTATAGCTCAGTTTTATGTTGGGTATGTTACAGTATGTTCCACGGAGAGAAAAAAAGTGTTCTCTTGAGTAGCATGCCCCGACCTAGGTGGTCAGGGATGTTACATTTGGCCCCTCTCTTTCTGCAGTGTGGTCCATCTTATGTATTGGTCCTCATACTTGCCAACATGCTAATATTGCTCCTTTACTACATCCACAAAAAATATCCCAAGTGGGATTGTCCCCACATATTCCAGACTCCTATGTGGAACGTTTCTCCTAGTAATTTTCCCACCAATTTTTGACATGGGGGAGATCCTTAAAGAGTGTGAAGGTAATATTTTCCTTGTTGGAGAAATTATGAAGAGAGAAATAACGTTCTAGAAGATTTATCCATTTTTCTAGGGAATCTGCATCTATCTATCCTTCAAATATGGGAATATCAAAATTAACTTGTAACTTGAAAGAAGAGGTGCCTCCAAAGTGGGCTCTTGATGAAGATGCTCCTATTTTTATCGGTAGGCATTGAAGGATGTCGGAAAAATTCCTCATCATTTTGTCCCTCTGTCGCGTGAGAGCTTTCTCAAGCAACAGATTAATAGAATCATTTTCTCTGTCATTTTTATTTTCTTACTCCATGGAGGGTTTCTTGGGTGCGCGAAAGAAATTTTCCTCAAGAGAGACAAGCTCGAGACCCAGCTTGCTATACTCATAACTCGTCGGGGACATGCACTAAAAAACGATCAAGAGCAACCTACTCTGATACCACTCATTTGGATTATTTTCAGCATGAAATGAGAGTGGAGATATAATAAATAAATGCACAGAGATGTATCAGATATCCAACAATATAACAAAAATGTATCAAATATATAAACACAGAGATACAGTAATACACAATTTCTATTAGTGTGCGAAATGTACAGAACTGTAAAAATGCATAGTGAAAGACTCGCTAGAATGGTGGAAGAATATCTTTGAGAAGAGATGTGAGGGCTACTCGCATTCACAAGAAGATAATTATTATAATGAGGCTCTAAGGGCCTTTTTAACATAAGGAAAATCCAAAACCCTAACGTTGGAAGATGAAAAGCCAAAAGGTTTGTGGGCCACAATGGGGATAGTTGATACGTCAACTTCCCAGGGGCATAACTTTTATATACGATCTCCATTTGGGGAACTCGATACACCGTTGGAAAGGTATAAATGAGAAGAATGATTTTTGAATAGCCCAATAAAGTTCTTTTGGAACTTTTTTGAGCAACCCCCCCCAAAAAAAAATGTCATTTAGAGCCTCAAAATGGCCCCAGAAGTTTGGAACCCGAAAAACTGCCAAGATGGAAAACTATTTTTCAAGCCTGTGGAATAGGTGTGTGGCCACCGATATCCACCTGGATCAGATGGCCTCATCCAAGGAAACTCAATATCCTAGAAATAATGTCAACTTGGAGGGTTGATGGCCCAGATGGGAAAAGTTAATTCCTCATATTCCATATCATGATGGAGATTCTGATCAGCATTGGTTGTTGGTTACCGGATCACTTTATAAGAAATATCAGTTTCACTCAATGGAATACTTACTCCTAATGAATCTATGTCCAAAGGTTGAGGAACTACCTAAGTATCCTATTTGAAAAGTAACACATTGAACAAAAATAATCTACAAGCTGAGGAACAACCTTGTGATTCAATAGAACCTGAAGAGATCATACAAATAGGAGTCAAGTTGCAAGGAGTGAATTGTGGAGGAAAGGTGAATGCACCCATCAAATATGAATCTTCAAACATGCCAATACCAAAACTTTCGTAAGTACCCATAAAATCATTGATGAATGACATTCATACTGGAATTAGTCCTAGAATACGGTTTACAATAAACAAGGAACCACCTATGCCCTAACAAAAGATTGTAGTCTAGAGTGGTGTTGACTACTTTAATGCCAATTGAAATAGCATTTCCAAGTAACTCATTATGAAAGGTGGAAATCATTTCAAGGGGCTTAAATGTATGGCCATTAAATGCTTCCAACATGGTGTTTGATTGGAAAATATTTCGAGAACCTAAGGATATACAACATTACAAAGACATAATTCAAGTGGAAGTTCCTTCATCAAATACACATATAAATATGTTGGTCCCACATGAAGATACTTGTATTTCAAAATATATCTAGCAGGGAAGCCTAGATTGACTTTGATCAATGTCAAATGTAGCTAGACAAGTTTATAAGTGATCAACTCCACCAATTTCTATCAACAATGCTTTATGCTACATGTGGAAAATTTGGACCTATAGGATATACCATAGATGATTTTAGCGGATAAATTTCGTAAATGGGATAATTTTCCATGGTTTTTCCCAAAAATGGATTATCCAATTTCCATTTTTTCTAAAAACAATTCACCCAAATTCTCCTTGAGGTGTTGCAACCTCCCAGTCTTGGATATTTAAATATCTAAGTTTAATTGGCTCTTTGGGCCCCTGCTAGAATCCAAACCTACTTTACATAGGTCCCTTTTCTCATCAGGCATAGGTCCTATGAGACCCACAGACTCTTGTTAAGCCCCTACTCCCCATTTGCAAAATTGAATATAAACAGGCACTATCTCTCTGGGTTAGGCCCTTCTCCTCATATAACCTCAGGTTGTGACTAGGTGCTTATCCAAAGGGTGCTACAGAGCTCCGGGCTCCAGTTGTTTTCACATCATATGGTGGACAACCCTTTTAGAGTCACAATCCTACGAAACCATGGGAATAGGATCAATGGTCCCCGTTCCTTACTGAGATCGACGGCTTAGGTTCCTTCTTCGGAATTCAGGCTTTGGTCGAATCCACATGCCCACTCCACAAATCCTCCAGAGTGGCTCTTAAATAGCGTGAACCACTTTCCTCCACCCGTCCCCTCGCAGATCAATGATCCACGCTCTCACTTGGGATCAATGGTCCTCAATTGTTTCGGGCTCTGGTGCCTCGGGAAATTTCAAAATAATTCTTCACAAGACCTCCAGAGTGCTAAATCTTCGGACGAGCATATATTCTGCCAAGTTTCATCCTTCATGGACGGTCTTGATGACCTCACGACTTTGGGCTTCTCAAGTCCTTACACTTCCACTCTCCAATTCCTCTGAAGTGCTTATGCTCTGGAGTGTAGGATATGGTGACAACTATCCTTACCAACGAACGACCCAGATATACTTCAGCTCCCATCTCTTCGAAAGTTCTCCCAACTCTTCTCTCTACTCTCTCCAGAGTGTTATGCCTCTAGACCTTTAGATCTTATACCACGTGCCTTCCTACGCCAACGGCTAGGATCAACTCCGCTCTTCGAGAGTTCAAGCTTTTTCCAAACTCCACGCGTTGAATCTTCCATAATGTTGTTATTTTTTACTACACAATCCATTGAATCATGTCCTTTGCAATAGACGACAAAAATCTCCTATGGCTCCCTGCAGCTGATCTATCAATTGTTATTGCTCCTCCTCCTTAACTTTGGATTTTTCCTGAAATTGGGAAAATTTGTAAGTGTGAAAGGCTTTGGCCTTTGATATTTCTCCTACAATACAGAATTCTTTGGTCTCGACTTGCGCTTCTCCTCCTGATATTGTAAAGTGATTCTACTTTACCTCTAGCGTACCTTTAGAATTTTCCTCCTATCCTAGTCTTGGACAGTCCTTGGACTTTGCATCCTATGTTGATATTTTGTGTGAAACAACACTATCTCTCATGATCTTCCAAACTTGCTCAACATCCTAAGGAATGTTTCCCTTTTCTTCCCCCAAAGGAATCGTTGCGCTCTCCTGTAGACCCAACGCTCTTCTAATCTTTCTAACTTGGAATAATTTCACTTCTACGTGCACTCCTTGTGCTTGAATAAGTCTTTCAAACGCTTATTGCAACACCTGTCTAAGTGTTGGCTTGGTGCATTCGCTGCACAGGTATTCCTCCAGAGTGTTCAGTAACTTTGTTTCACCTTGAGGTTCAACTTCTCAGACCTTAATGGTCTATGTCCCTTTTGTTCCTCGAATGGATATATGTCCCCTCTTGGAAACTTCTCCTCAAGAACTCCTTGTTGAGCTTACATATTATTCAACAACTCTATGAGTGTCCTCCTCTAACACTCCTCTTCTCAAAGCTCGAAATAGATTTCACCTGTGCACACTTGCACTTGCTCAATGCCCTCCCAGCAGAGCTCTATAGAGTTCTCGATAACTCTGTGCTACGCTTACTCCTATCCAGACTTTCCTCCAAGGTATTCAACAACATTGATGTTCCTCTCAAGTTGTAATTTCTCTAGTGTGCCCTCCTGGCACGTTCTTCCCTGACTCATAAGAATTCAGATGTACACTCCTTGCACTAGCTACAAAGTTTCCAATACCCTGTTGTGCACTCCTTGCACAACCTAAAGAACCCATAACAACTCAATAGATTCTCAAAAAGATAGTGAATTATATCCTTACTCTGTAGATGGAATCTAACACATATACCTACAACATATATTCATAAACACACACATATAACATTCATCAAATACATAAACACGTAGAATACTCATAGGCAGGAAAAACTTCTCTTTGTATTATATGAATGTATGTTTACAATGTGTACAAAATCTTGAACTGCAACTGAGTCTCGGCTCTCCTCTCCTCTCTTGAGCTATCTCCTCTCTCATCTCCTCATGCTAGATCTTATGAAATCTTATACAATGATATTTCTACAAAAGAGGGGCTCCTCAAGCTCTCCCTCCAACTCACCTAACTCTCATTAATTACATTGAATGGCCATCTAGTCTGAATCAGATCTATATTCCTCCTAGTGTCATGAATTTAAGGTGACCTTATCTATAGCCTATACAAAGGAATGACTTGGATTTTCTCAATCCTTACAACATTTACTTGCATTAATTACATTTAAAATTTAAAATTCGAGGGAAAAATGAGAGGGTTGGTGCCTCTCCCCTCCTTGAATGCACACTAATGTGTTGAATAGTTGGCATGTACTGAGGTGGAGAGATTCTCCTGCATCATAATCCACTACTGGGGAAAACATGAGCTCATGATCATGAGATCCTATGCTCTGATGTTGAAATCCCCTGGATCCCAAACTTTCCCTTCGATTTGTCCACCTGCCCCTCTGCTTTGTTGTTGTTGTTTCTACCCTACTTCTCTTTCATGTCCTCTTTTGTGAAGATTCCCTTTGTTGAAAGCTTCTTTTATTGATATCAACATCAACTCTCTTATCTCCTGTATCACCTCTTTGAGATGATATGTTGGTTGGCTCTCCTTATGAAATCTACTCAGTTGCATCTCCTCATGCTGATATATGGGAATATCAACCTGATCTCCCACACTGCCTTCTTCCTTTATGGCCTTGTCTTTCCACTCTACTGCAGACTCCTATTCTACAGGCTTATCATTGAGTTGTTGTTGAGATTCCTCCCCTGACAGATTATCTTATGCCAGTTCTCATGTTGGTACGACTCTAGCTTCTTCTAGCTACTCCTCTTGTTGGCATTGTGCTCCATCTATTTTCATGACTGCATCCTGGTAGTCATCCTCTGGTTCTGGATTGTCCAACCAATCCTCCAGCAAATTCAACTCCATCTCCCATGGAGTGATAAACTCAATTGTGTGCTCCTCTTTTTCTACTAAGGCAGACATCATTGTCTACTCCTTCTCCTTCATGACAGTCACAGTTGGTTGCCATCCTTCTACTACATCTGAAACTTGTGCATTGGCCTCTACTGGGCTAATTGGTAGAAATATTTGAATTCCCCCAATTATCAGAATGCTCCTCTGGTCTACTTCCTCTGTGACAGAAGTATTTAACTTCTTATCATATTCATTCACATTGTCTGCAACTCCACATGAATCTTCATAGGGATGAGTCCTTTCTTATTCCTCCCTTCCATCTATGAGCACTCCTTGCTTATATGAACTCTCAGCTAAGTTCATGAGACTATCAGACAATCTCCTCCTCTTTCCCTTGCCCACCTGGCAATTTGGGATTCCTCTTCTTCCTTCCTGGCAGTCTATGAGATAAACTATTGATCTCTTCCTATTTCCCCCCTGGAAATTTGAACCTTCATCACTGAGGATCTTTTTACTCCCGGGTTCACAACTGTAAGCTACTCTCTCCTTTATGTCACTGAGGGTTTCATCTTCTCTCAGCCACCTCCTAACTATGTGTTGTTTCCTTTATGCCAACAACTTTTGAACAAGCCATTTTACTTTCCTCTTCAAAGGCCATTCGTACCTCTAGTGTACTTGGAGCAACTAATGCATCTTTAATGATAGCTTCTCCATTTCTGATCTTATCTCACTAAGTTCCCTAGGAATATCTACTTTTCTTTTCTATTGGTGGTCTTCTCTTTTACCACACTTATGGCCTTCAATAGCCATATTTTATTTCTTCACCTTCATCCCACCTGGTTGTCTGATGTCTACTCTGCAAATGAGAGCATATCCCGCCTCTCCTACATCCCACCTAGCTATCTACCATCTATTGTACACCTTGCAATAGAATAATACACAGAGAATCAACACTCTACCTTTCTTCACCTACTGTGTATAGGGAAGACTTAGTTTCTGATACATGTGATGTTATCAAATTATATCCTCTCTCCTTTATCTACAATCTGCAGAAAAACTTTTCTCTATGATACTACTTGATGCAGACCCCCCTCTCTCCTCGGGGTGTTGCAACCTCTCAGTCTTGGATCTTTAAATATTTGAGCCAAATTAGCTCTTCAGGCCCCTACTAGAACCCAAAACTACTTTACACAAGCCCCTTTTCTCATCAGGCATAGGTCCTGTGAGACCGACAAACTCTTGTTAAGCCCATGCTCCCCATGTGAAAAATTGAATGCAAACATGTGCTAGCTCTCTATGCTAGGACCTTCTCCTCATATAACCTTGGGTTATGACTAGGAACCTATCCAAAGGGATCTTCATAGCTCTGGGATCTAGGTAGTTTCACATCATACAGTGGCCAACCCTTCCAGAGTCACAATCCTCTGAAACCATGAGAACATGATCAATGATTCTCGTTCCTTACTGAGATTGACAGATCAGGTTCCTTCTTTAGAATTCAGGCTTTGGCTGAATTTGCATGCACACTACATAAATACTTTGGAGTGGCTCTTCAACGGAGTGAACCCCCATCCTCAACACATCCCCTCGTAGATAAATTATCCATGCTCTCCCTTGGGATCAATGGTCCTCAACTGTTTCAAGCTCTGACACTTCTAGAAATTCTGAAATACTTCTCCACAAGACTTTCAGAGTGTTAAGTCTCTAGACTAGTAGATCTTTTTCCAAGTGTCCTCCTTCATAGACGTTCTTAATGACCTTGTGACTTCAGGCTTTGCGAGTCCTTGCACTTCTACTCTCCAATTCCTATGAAGTGATTATGCTCTGGAGTGCAAGATTTAGTGAGACATGTCCTTACCAATGGATGACCCAGATCTGCTTCGGCTCCTGGCTCTTCAGGAGTTGTCCCAACTCTTCTCTCTACTTTCTCCATAGTGTTATGCCTCTGGACCTTCGGATCTACTGCCATTTGCGTTCCTATGCCAATGGATAGGATCAACTCCTCCCTTTGGGAGTTCGAGAGTTTTGAAAACTCCACATGTTCAATCTTCTGGAATGTTGATGTTCCAGACTGCACAATCCGCTAACATGCATCCTTTGCAATGAACGACTCAAATCTCCTCCGACTCTTTGCTCTTTGGGAGTTATTTCTCCTTTTTCACCCCCTTTCTTCTAGATTTATTCCTTTCGGAATCCATGATCTAACACCACGTTCCTCTTGGTGATTGAAGGCTAGGATTTACCATGCTCTTCAGAGCTTCGATGATTTCACACTCTGCTTGTCCAATAAATCCCGGAGTACTTCTGCTCCATAGTCTCAGATCTTCTGCCACCTGTCACCCTAGACGATGGATGGCCCCAATTGGCTTCGGGACTTTGGGACTTCTGCTATCTGTCTCTCATGTTTACTTACAAAGGGATTTAAAGATCATTCACCTTACCTCTGGATCAAACAAGTGTCAATCCACATGCTCAGATCTAATGGCTAGGATCTGTCCTTCTCCTTTGCGTGCTCCTTCCATCTAGACGTAGGAATTAAATGGTCCAAATATCTCCTCCTACAGCTGATCTGTCGACTGTTGTTTCTCTTCGTCCTGAAATTTGGATTTTTCACAAAATTGGGAAAATTTATAAGTGTCAAAGGCTGCGGCCTTTGATATTTCTCTTGTGAGCCCAAATGCTTGGGTCTCGAATTTCACTTCTCATTATGATCTTGTAAAGTGATACTACTTTACCTCTAGCACACCCTTAGTACTTTCCTCCATTCCTAGTCTTGGATATTCCTTGGCCTTTGCATCCTCTGTTGATATTTTATGCAAAATAACACTATCTCCCTTGAGCTTCCAAAATTGCTCAACCTCCTAAGGGATTCTGCCCTTTGCTTCCCCAAAAGAAATCCTTGTGCCCTCCTGGCGACCCAATGCTCTTCTAAGCTTTCGAACTTGGAATCATTTCACTTCTACGTGCACTCCTTATGCTTGAATAAGTCTTTCAACTCTTCTTTCAACACCTATCTAAGTTTTGGCCTGGTCCACTCCCTGCAAAGGTATTCCTCCAAAGTGTTCAGCAACTCTGTTTCACCTTGAGTTTCAACTACTTGGACCTTAATGGTCTCTGTCCCTTTTGTTCCTCAAAGGGATATATGTTCCCTCTTGGAAAATTCTACTCAAGCACTCCTTGTTGAGCTTAAATAGTATTCAACAACTCTGTGAGTCTCCTCCTCTGACACTCCTCTTCTTAGAACTTGAAAGAGAGTTCACCTGTACACACTTGCACTTGCTTGATGCCCTCTTGGTAGAGCTCTATAGAGTTCTCGATAACTCTGTGTTACACTTACTCCTATGTAAACTTTCCTCCAAGGTATTTAGTAACCTTGAGGTTCCTCTCGAGTTGTAATTTCTCTAGTGTGCCCTCCTGGCACGTTCTTCTCTGACTCATAAGAGTTCATATGCACACTCATTGTGTTTGATATAGAGTTTCCAATACCTTAATATTGTGCACTCCTTGCACAACCTAAAGAACCCAAAACAAATCAAAAAATTATCAAACAGATAGTGAATTCTATCCTTACTCTACAGATGGAATCTAACACATACACCTACAACATATATTCATAACCACACACAGATAACATTCATCATATACATAAACACACAGAATACTCATAGGCAAGAAAAAAATACTCTTTGTATCAATATGAATGTTTATTTACAATGTGTACAAAATCTCAAACTACAACTGATTCTTAGCTCTTCTCTCCTCTCTTGATCTCTCTCCTCGCTCATCTCCTCATGCTAGATCTTACAAATTCTGATACAATGATATTTCTACAAAAGAGGGGTTGCTCGAGCTCTCCCCCCAACTCACCTAACTCCCGTTAATTACATTGAATTACATTCAATGGCCATATAGTCTGAATCAGATCTAGATCCCTCCTACTGTCATCCATTTAAGACGACCTTATCTATAGCTTGTACAAAGGCATGACCTGGCTCTACTCAAGACTTACAACATTTACTAGCATTAATTACATTTAAAATTTAAAATTCAAGGGAAAAATGAGAGGGTTGGTGCCTCTCCCCTCCTTGAATGTGCACTAATGTGTTGAATAGTTGGCGCATGATGAGGTGGAGCGATGTTCCTGCATCACACTTGATCTGATACAAATTGTTGTAAATACTGAGAGGGGGTGGGTGAATCAGTATTACCTCTTTTTAAACAATTACCAATTACTTTGTTATTTTATTAATCACCACAAAGATCAACAATGAACTTGTATTTAAAATCAATTATATAAATATAATTAACAAGAATTAAAATGTTTTATAAAGAATTGTCTGATATAGTGAAGGATGTCGATCCTTTTTAGAGCACCAACTCTAGGAGACGCAAGTCGCCTTCTTCAGGGAACCAACCCTAGGAAGCACCAACTCCCTTGTTTTAGGGAACCAACCCTAGGAAGTACCAGCTCCCTTGTATATAGGGTACCAACCCTAGGAAGCACCAAATCCATTTTATTCACACTTTACTTAGTAAAGGATATGAGTCCTTCCTTGCTCCTCCCTTCCACCCTCACTACATAAGTATCACCAGTTCTTCTTCTTTGGAATCTACCTTTGCTTTGGTCTTTTGATATGGATTGCAGAGACACTTCTTGTTAATTGTTCTTTCTTTATTATATAGTCCTCCAACTGGTGTGAGTGTTTAAGCATTGTGTCCCTCTATTTGGATCATTGCACCTCTTCATTTAAATTAACAATATTAACATTTGTATTCTAATTTAGAATTAATATATCCCTCTATTATTATTCTTGTATTAACGTGAAATATTTTTAGTAAGAGGGATTTTCATAAATTGATCATAGGTATGAATTGATTTCTTTTAATTCGATCCCATGTCTTTTTATTTTATTCTTAAGCTTTTGTTGCATCCCTAGTTCTCCAACAGGTCATATTTCAGCTTTTCGATTAGCCTTCCAATGCATTGGATGCATTTGATCACTTAATATCAATCAACACAAAACCCAGATCCTGTCTAGTTCAAGGTTCCTTCCTCACAAAGGAAAAATTCTTCCTTTGTATGTTAAAGTTCGCACAGATGAAGTTTCAGGACCTCTATTCCATATGACCATAGGTGGTTACTAAGTGCTAATCCAAGTGAGTTATTAATCACTTGTCAAGATTGACGGTCACGTTTTATTTGCAGGTTTGAGATGGATGGTTCTCGTTCACTTCACGACTTCGGCATTTCGGGACTCAGGCCTTTGCAGTCCTCCTCCTCTTCTACAGAAAATTTCTTCGAAGGGTGTATCAACACTCCCTTCTTGATAACCTTCATATTTCCAAGAGTTTGGACCATATACTTAGGCACAAAGGAGATCTCGCTCTCCAGGTATTCAGCTATTCATGACTTCGGTGCTTCAGGTAGTTTTGCTAGTAGGAGAAGTTGGATATCCCCAAAGAATTTACTTCTGAAGTGGAATATCTTAGTGACGTCAAAGTTGGCATGGAACTAGCTGAGAGGCTGCCACGTGTCACATTGATTTTTTATTTTTACAGTCCTAATATGCCAAATAATTTCTGACACTTGTCACCATTTGATTGGGCCATGTGTCATATTTTTCTTCTACCACATGTCTCACTTTATGGATTCGGTACTTTGTGTCTTTGGGATTTTTTGCACTTTTATACCATCCTTTGATCATTTTCAATGTGTCAAATAGATCTACCATGGTAGATTTTAAACTGTCTTAATCCTATGGCCTTTGTTTATTCTAGAACTTTGGGGTTTGGGAGTTCTTGGTTTATTTGAGTTGTGTATCGTCGGAGTTGGTCAAGGCCGGAGTTGACCACTTTCTTTCTTAGCGCGATATGACAATTTTCACTCTAGATCAACGATTGACGGGATTTCCCGATTCAAAAATCAACATGAGTTCATGAATCCAAGGCTTCAACTTTCGAATAAACTTACCTGTTTTAGACTCCTTTTCACTGAAGTGGTCAATGTTGAAGTTTATGTCTTCTTTCCTTTAGTGTGATCTGATGGTTCCAATATTTTCACTCCAGATCAATGGTTGATGGAAGTTCATGACTTCGCGGCTTCAGCGTTCGGGTAAACTTACTTGTTCTAGGCTCCTTTTCACTAGAGTGGTCAGTACCGGAGTTGACCACCTGTTCCAACAACTCTTGTTTCTCCCGAGGAGATATTAGATCAACGGTCTGATGCATTATTTTAATCTGAGACTCTGGGTTATTGTGTCTTACACTATCCTTCCACTAAAATCGATTGGATGGTAGATAATTCATCTGAATCCCCTCCTTGATCTAATGGCTGGAAATATCATCCAAATCTCCTACTTCAAATCTAACAGTTGATATTTAACCCTTCCAAACCTCTGACTTCACCTTGATCTAACAATATTGGACTATCCTGAAACAAGAATGGACGACTCTTGTGCATCATCTCTTCTAAGATTCGATTAACATTCTTCCTTCTAATATTTATATTTATACTCGATTCTTTTGAACCCTGTTGACATCAAGGAAAAAATCCTACCATTGCATCCAACATAAACCATTTATCTTTTTAAAACAATTATGCAACCAACTTATTGGGATGGATGTTCCAGCCAACCATAGAATTTCTATTATAGATATAAACAACAATTCACCCCCAATATGGTTCTAGGAATTCAAAAAAGAGGGTATCTCTCACTATCCACTCATAGATAAGAAAATCCCACAACCCATTGATATTCTCCTATAATTATCGTAATTTTCCACTAGCTCTCTTCCTCTAGACCTTCCCAACCCAAGGAATGCATCTATTGGTTTATTCCCTTTATCTATCTACTCTTATTGGTCTGGAGGGATTATGTTTCTCATTGACCATTACATATTGACCCTGGTTGAGAACTAAGAAGCTACCCAACAAAAGCCCTTAAATATTATCAGCCCCTCTGGTAACCGAGAAGGAAATGCAGTACACAAAGTGCAATGCGTAGTATCACCCAAGATAGCTCTATGGGTAGCTTCAATACTTAGGTGTCTACAACCTGGGATTGAGAGATATATGTGTTTGTATGTCATAACCTTTATTCAGGTCATTTAGCATCTAGTTATAATATTCATTCTATGCATGCATGTAAAATACCAGATCTACTTAACTACTCATTCATTCAACATTCATCAACTAATTAGACACAAAGATACATTCATTAAAGCACATAACACAGTATTACCATGGTTCACCCCCTCCTAGGCTACGTCTAGAAACATCTATCTCTCAGGATTTTATTATAGTTTGGAAATCTCCACGCCGCACGTGGTTAAAATCTTAGTTCTTCTTCCCTCCCATAGGCTCCTCGATCCCTGTGAGGCTGACTAGATCACACCAGGCTCATCAGCCTATTATCTAACCCTCGAGATCAAGTCACTCATGCCTTCTCTATCTCACCAGCTTAATGAATCATACAGTATTTACAGTTCTCTTCCTCTTTGTGTCCTTAGTTGTGTGTGTGTGTGTGTATCTCTATGTATCTCTCCTTCTATATATCTCTTAAGTACCACTTATTTATATCTTCAGCTCACCATCCATTACAATGTATTACAAAAACCCTAACCCTGGCATTGTTAGGTCTTCCATGCATGCACGCATCATGCGTTTCCTTCCAACTGTTTGCTTACTCTTGCATGCTTCTCTTCCAAAAGTATAGATTCTTCCTAATTCGACCTGCATCCAATAGGCCCCCAACACTGACATGTGGATCGTCCCGAGCCACCTAAAGCTTGTGCACTTTGCAGATCTCTCCTTCGATCGCCTAGAAATTCTTCATGAGATCCTTTGCTTGCATTTGAGCCTGCATGGTCTTCTCCTTGAGTGCGTCCAATACCTGCACGACAATATCTTCACTGACCATCCCTACGCACTCTTCCTGATTTTATGCCATGTTCTTCTTGGCATCTTCCTCTTGTGCAATGACCTCTATTTCCCGCTCCTGGAGTGGTTCCATTTAAGCTTGGCGCTCCTTTTTCTGTGTCTGTGCAGCTATGAGTTCTTCCTAGAGTTTCTTCACATCCTACGCTCCGTTTACGTCCTCAGTGATCGACATTGTCTTCTACCTCTAATTGAGGTTCTGGATAGCTGTGCTTATCCTTTATTCTTCCTGTTCCCACTGTTGGACCTATTGATCCTCTTCTAGCTTCATCCAAAGTTGTGTTTCCTTCTCAAACAAATCGGTCACCGCATGGAATTGTCGTGCTATCTCCTTTATCCATGTTATTGCCTCCTTCTTCCTCTGCTCCTTCACTTCTGGTGGAGTGGTAGGTATGAACTACTCCCAGAGGTGCTCAATATCTTGTCTATATTGATCGATTGTCTGCACAATCTAATCAATCTTCTGTGTCACCATGAGTTATGTCATATGTGCATTCGTTGGGATTTTCTCATATGCTACAGCCAATTACTATTGCATCCTATCCGTGTGATATTTTTCATCTTTGGTCTCGAGCTTATCATGTTTGAGTACCAATTCCAATGCGTCCCGATTGTCCTTTGTCTGTTGCAATTCTAATGTGTCTGTGCTTGCACATGAATGTACCTCATGCGCAACACTGAATTGCATTTTATACAAGGCCTTGGTTGGTATCCGCATCATCACCAACTGTATTTGGGCCAAATCATTTAGGGGTGTCTGTCCCACAATTTCATCTATGCGCAACATGTTGGGTGTGAGGTGAAATGTCGAGTTCGATTGTGTTGTCGTCTGGGTCATGTCTTATTCACTTGATCCAACCTTTCCCCCTATCTGAGATGTTAATGGGATTGTTCCTACATTGTTTCCAGCCGTCTGTGCTTCTCTGAGATGCTGGAGGATCTATTGCATGTATTCCAACTCCTCATGAATCTTGTCCCTTTGTCGTTGAGCATTATCAAAATTCTCCACTATGCGATACTGGACCCTTTCGGCCACAATCTCCATGTCATCCTCCATTATCATGTATTTTGGTGGCATTTGGTGTGCCTTATATTTCTTGTAGGAACCCCCCATTTGTATGAATGGCCTCTTGGTTTGGCCTTGCTCCTGTTGAGTAGCACTTGATGTGGTTCCCTGTGTTGTCTCAGTCTATTTCTCCTGTACCTGGGAAGCCTGTGTATTGTTCTTCTTCCTCTCCTGGGTGCCTTTCTTGGACACCCCCCTTTTTTTTGTTGCACCTTGTTCTGACTTGTCCTTGGCTTCTTGGGCACTGTTACCTCTTTGTCATGTTTTTTTCCCTATCCTACCTCCTCCTCCATTTTTGTGGGAATTTCTCGATAGAGGACTGGAATCCTCCAGTCATCATCCCAATCCTTGATGGCCATCTCTATGTCTGCCTCCTTTATGTAGTAGCATAGTTGCAGCCATTTATTTTTTATATCCTTCCATGCATGTATCCACATTGCATGTCTACTTACCTTGAATTTGGATATGCCCTAATACTGAGTGATTTCTTCTAGTGTCACCCTCCAAGTTTTGGCGATGCTATCTTGTAGGTCATTGTGATATCCTTCAAATATGGTTGCATTTACATTTCTATTATTGGGGTCCAAAGAAGACCCCAACGATAAGTATCACGCTGTGTGGTAAGGATTGGGTCTAGTGGTAAAGAATGAATACTTCGATTCCTTCCATCCAATCAAGGATATCAGGATGAGTAGCCATGAATAGTGAAATTTTGTCCCTAGATCTTGTGCGTCCTTGCAGTCGTCCAGGAACATATTCAACAAATACGGGGCCCAGCTGAGTGTGGTTCCCTCTGCACACTGTGCTGCAGCTGCAACAAACCCAGCCAAGGCTTCCTCCTTGCGGCATTTCCTGAGTAATTTTCATGCCATAATTTTTGTGGCCATTCTTTTCGCGGCGTTACTAATACTCTTGATTATGATTCCACGTGACCCCATTTTGGTACCATATTTATTATTCATTTCCTCAGCTAGTGACTTCTCCTTCATTTTGTCCTCAAGGAACTGAGTGGGGTCCTCCCCCTTTTATGGAAACCATGTGATGTATGGAATAAGCTCTACGTCTATTGAGACAAGTTGTTCCAGCCACAGGTATCCTCAAAGGGTGACTTCCATCAGCTGCTTGATGTAGTTGTTTGCATATTGGCCCATCCCAAAGTGTGGGATGTCCAACAGGCCTAGAATATCATTTTTGGCCAGTCCAACTTCCCACTGGACTGGTTGGTTAGTTGGTTCACCAAAGCTTCCTATACCCATAGTATGTAGGTAAACTTTCTTGTAGAAATCTAGGAACTTGTTCGTGTCTGTCACATCATGGTCTGAGTACCCCAATTTCTCCATGTGGCCAAACATATTTCTTGCTATACATACCCCTTCTGGAATGCGTGACAAGACAATGCTTTTTGCGGCATGCCTGCGTGGTGACCTTGGTACCACCTGTTTTCCTTTCCATTGTGGTAGATGACTCGAGGTTCTAGCCTCCATTGTTCGCTCTTATGCATACTCATTTGGTCAGTTGGTGACATCTTACACTGTTCCCTTATGTGTTTTTTATGGCATGGTTGTGTGTGACCTTTCCGGCGTGTTCATTTCCTCCTAGTTCAGGACCATCCCATTAACTCTCGGGCCTTCTTTAGGGTTTCTGGAGTGCAAATGCTTTACTGCGTCCTCAAGCTGTTGTCCTTGTCCCCCTTCTGGTACATCTGTGTCCATGCCCACTGGTGTTTTATGTTGGGTTTCCTCCACAATAGGTGTGGGGCTTCCTGGTGTCATATCGGGCGACGAAATTTCATCCACATTGATGACTTTTGGAGGCTGAAGTGGTTGCTTTTCGCTTCCTTATGCTTGCGGTGAGGATCTTCCACTGCTCTGGGGTCACCTATAAGTCTGGTTCAATTCTCCCTGTTTGGGTGATGTCATGGTGTTCAGGTTGTTTTTCGTTGAATGTACTGGCCTCTGTAACCTCTGGAACCTTCACTCTTGTCTATGTATATTCTATGGCTTATGATTTTCTCAATTGCACAATAACCTTCCCAGTCCCATGTACTAGCTTATATAGGAATTTTCTGAAGCTTCTTGGAGATGTTACCCCATTTTTCTTTTAAATGAACTAGTTCTTCTAGCGTACTTTCTCTTGAATTCCCTTGTCATCGCTAGTTGGCTCGATTAATGTGGTGTCCCGTCGGTTATTTTTGTCATTTAATTTTGATAATCGTCGTATGTTGGTGGTTATTTGTCATATCCTTCTTTCTCAGTGTTTCCTCTTTTCTGTTGTTCCCCTCTTGTAGTGATCGTTGGCCTTTTTCTCCATTATGTTAGAATTTCCAAGTGTGCATGCTCACTATATTTTTGGTGCACAATGCCTCTGTTGTTATCTTTTGATGTTCGACATGGTATCTCTTATGTGGTTTTTTTTTTCTTTAAATTGCCAGGAGTTTGATTGTCCCTGTACAGCTTCAATCGGGTCCCATTAATCATCCCTTTGAGTTATATTCCTCCTAAATCCTTAAATTGTACGGCTCCCCTATCTGTGACAGTCTTCACTTTGTACGGTCCTAACCAATGCATCCTGATTTTTCCTAGGTTATGAAGGGATTTACTGTCATACATCAATACTAAGTCTCCTTCCTTGAATTCCTTCCTCTTGATATGTCTGTCATGCCAAGATTTTTCTCTTTCTTTTTGGACATCCTGGTGAAATCCTGCTAAAATCATGTCTTCCTCCATGATCATCAATTGATTTAACCTTTCATGCACTACGCCTCATTCTGTCATGTTTGTAATTGTTGCTATGCGCAGACTAGGTACCAAAAATTCTAATGTCACCACAACTTCTTGTCCATACACCAATCTAAATGGTGTTTGTGTTGTCAATTTCTTGCATCTAGTCCTGTATGCCCACAATACTGTTGGTATCTTTAGGTCCCAATCATCCCTATTAATGTTGCATATCTTTGTCAGTGCATTTTCAAGGATTTTTTTAAAGGCTTCCACTATTCCATTTGCTTGAGGATGATATGGTGTACTCTTTTGATGATGAATTTCAAATTCCTCAGTCATATCCTTAATAGTATTGTTAATAGAGTGAGTTCCTTGTTCACTCATCAAAATCCTCGGACAACCAAATCTAGTGATCACTTTCTCAAATAGGAAGTGTGTTGGTGTCTCAACGCTGCAATATTTTATTGGTGCTGCTTTTGCCCATCTTGTCAGGTATTTTGTCGCAGTGATAATGTACCTCACTCCTAACCTTTTTTCTAGTGGGTTAATTGGTTCCAAAAAATATATTGCCCATATATCAAATACTTGCAAAGTTACTTGTAGTCACAAGGGCATCTCGTCCCTTCTATTTGGTTTACCAACCCTCTAACATACATCACATTTCTGGCAGTAGTCCTTTGAGTCTCTACGAATAGTCGGCCACCATAGTCATGCACACAATACCTTTTGTGTGGTAGCTTTGTCTGCATAATGTCCACATGCTATTCCCTCATGGGATTTAGCTAAAATCCTAGGTCTTTCATGTTCTAGGACACATCTTCTCAAGATTCTATCTGCACCCATTTTGTATAAGTGTTCTGCAATCAACTAGTAGTCTGCAACCTTGACTACCAAATTTTTCTTCTGTGCAGTGTTGAATTCCTTTGGTGCAGTCCCTGTACTCAAGTACTGGATGATGTCTGCGAAGTATTCATCGGCTATCTAGACTGAAAATAACTGTGTGTTCAGAAAGTTGTCGTCTATATTTGTAGGTTCCTCCCCGTTAATGATCCTTGACAAGTGATCAGGTCCTGCGTTCAACTTTCTTGGCTTGACCATCACTTCAAAGTCAAACTCCTGGAACAACAATAACCATATGCAAATTCCCCCCCAAAAACTAAAATTGGCTTGTTGACGAGGTATTTGAGCGTTGAATGGTCCGTGAACATCTTGAAATGTTTTCCCAGTAAATAATGCTTGAACTTATGAATCACGTAGACCATAGCTAAGCCTTCCATCTATATGGTGTTGTATTTTTTCTCTGATTCTCACAATTTTCTTCTAGAAAACACTATAGGATTGTCCAATTCTCCTGATCCTGGCTGCGCTAGAATAGATCCAAGTGATATGGTCGATGAATCTATGTGTTTTTAGAATGTCTTTTCCCAATCGGGGAATACCAATATTGGTGTGGTTACCATCTTCTCTTTCAGGGTGTCCAATCCACATTGACATTCCTCATTCCACTAAAACTTGTTTTGTTTTCTTAGCAATTTCTCCATTGGCATAGTAATCTGTGCATACCCCTTTATAAATTTCCTATAGTATCATGTGTGTCCTAATGTCGCTCTTAATTGACAGACTTTTTTTGGTGGCGGGAGGTTAACAATTACTGCAATCTTGGAAGGATCTACTAGCAAGCCTTTCTTGCATACTATATGGCCCAATAGTATCCAAAAAGATGTTCTGAAGATGCACTTCTTGATATTTAACGATATCGTGTACTGCCTACATATTTATAACATCATTTGTAAGACTTCTACATGGTCCTTCAACAGTCTATAAGTTGTCCAATTGTCCAAGTATACTTCTAGAAACTAGTGGATAAATTCTTTAAATGAAGCTATGACTACTCTGGAAAATATTGTTGGTGCATTCTTCAGTCCAAATGGAATGACTGTATATTGGTAGGATCCCCTTGTGGAAAAATTGGTTTTGTATCTTTCTTTCGGTGCTATCTTGATTTGATGATATCCTAAGAATCCGTCGGTGAATGAACAAGCTTCTTGTCCTCCAACATTCTCCGAGACTTCATCTATGAACGAGGTAGGGAATGGGTCATGTAAGCACGCATCGTTCAACTTCCTCTAGTCAACACATATTCTTATCCCCCCTTGTTTCTTCTCCTGAACTACCATTGGGCTTATCCATTCATATTCTTCTACAGGTTCTATGATTCCAGCCTCCAACATCCTATTGATCTTAGCTTTGAATTTTTACTTATGTATTAGGTTTAGTCTGTATGGTCGTTGTCTAATTGGTCTTGCCTCAACTCTGAGCGGTATTTTCATTTTTCCTAGCTCTCCCGCTATGCTTATCATTTCTATGAACATTGTTGGGAACAAGTCATTGTACTCGTGCAGTAAATCTGTTATACTTTCCACTTTTTTCTCATCCCAATAGTCTCCAATGAAGGCTATTTTAGGATTCTCAATTGTCCCGATGTTGACTTTCTTCACCTTGATCGATGCAGCAATTAGGGATGATTTTAGGGGCTAAATTTCGCTCGTGGGCTAATTTTCCATGGTTTTTCCAAAAATGAGATTCGCTATTTTAAAAATGATTCGCCCAAATTCTATAGGATAAAATTATTTTACCTTAAAAATCGCCAAAATTTTATA
>SNQJ01S0045104.1:27855-48267 GCA_010110895.2 Picea sitchensis
AAATTCTATAGGATAAAATTATTTTACCTTAAAAATCGCCAAAATTTTATAAAAACTATATAAAATCCTTAGAAATTTGAATATTTTTACAAAAATATCGCCAATCATTTATAGTTGGCATATGAAGGATTAGTAACATTCGCTAAGGTTTCTACATTTTAAAATAAATTTCCATCCTTAAAATCATCCCTGGCAGCAATCACCTATGATTTCGAAGGTGGACCTTCCACTTCTCTCTCACCTTCAAATTCCAAAATTTGAATATCGCGCGGGTCATCTTTGTCTGGTGCTTCTTCCTACACATGGTAGCATGACATTAGTTCTTTCATTGTATTTCTATTTTGTTGTTGTTCATTTGTTATGAGTTCAACTTTTGGTTCCTTAATAGATATCACCCCTGTTATTTGTTTAAGTGTTGCATCTATGTTGGGGTTCTCATGATCAAATGAGAAAGTGACTGTAAAGTTCTTCTATAATATTTTCCAGCTCGTAGTTCCTCTGCGTTGTTCTTGGTCTATATACCAATTTGCTGGGATGCCTTCTAATGTGTGCATGAAATGGTGAGGCCATTCCTCCGGTGGTGTCATTTTCCATAACATTCTTCACTTCTCCAAGTGTTTTGTTGGTTCCCCCTATCCATCATATTTTTGCAGCAGGTTGCTTGCTTGTGCTACACCAAACCTAATGCGTAGTAACCTCTTACATTGGTACCAGTCCTTGACTATTTCTTTGTGCGCACCCCACCATATCACAGGTTTTTCCTTGAGTGCTATATATAATGCTAATAGCCTCTGATTTTCTAACACTTCATCTTCGTACTGTGTTAAGAATGTTTATAGGTCGTTCACCCTGTGGAAATTGGGTGGTTCCCTTATCTCCATACCTACCCATCTTACTACACGGTCTATTCTTGCACATCTTCTTGTGGAAACTTCATGTAACCTCTATTGCCAATTTTCAAATATTGTATCTGAGTCTGACGCACATGAGGTGATGCTACACTAGCTGAGCACCCCATATGCAGTTGGGTTTACATAATCCTAATCTTGCACAATTGTTCTATACAACTGGTTAATTTCCTCCAAGTCGAAGCAAGTAGGATGTACGAACCTTTCCCCTTCTGATGGGTCTATTGGCACAATGACTCTATATTCTCTTGACTCGAAGGTCATTTTTCATGTCTTTAAGTTGATTATAGCCTAGTTATCAAACACCCAGTTCAAGACAAGAAATGGTGGATAAGGTGTTTGTTCATCCACTATCTCGATTACTTTGAAGTCGGCTTTAGTCCACACTCCATCTAGGTCTATTGTCACTCCTTTTAGTCTTCCAATTGGTAGAACTCTGTGCTGATTTGTTATTTTCATCTAAACCAGTGAATATCCTAATGTTGGCTCTCCCATACATTTCCATGTATTCTTGGGTAATACATTAACTTCGGATCCGAAATCCAATATAATATCTCCCATGTTGAAATCTCCAATGTTGGTGTTCATCCTAAACTCTCTACTTGTTCTCCTCCTTGTATGTAGGTGATTGATTATTTTCTGTTCTAAATTTCCTTCGGCTTCTACGCTACATCTTTCTAACATGTTTTGTAATACTTTAATAGAGGATGGATCATTGAGTAGTTTTACACATGATCGAAAAAAACCTTTAATCGTACTTACTTGTCCCAGGCGCTGTGTTTCTTTGGTGTGATCCAACGACAGAGGCATATCGTACTCTGGTACTTCCTTACTATGCTGCGTGGTTGATGTTGATGCAATGTATGGATTTAGGAATTCTTGTCTAGCTTTCTTGAATACCTCCTTCTCGTTCTGCACATCAAACTGCTTCCTTGGTTTGACATTCTTCTTCACCCATTAGTGTTGTGTTGTCTCTTATCATACCGCATAATTTCCTATTTTAGCTCGCCCGCATGTAACTATGTTGATGTTTCTTCATTCATCCCTTACTTCCACTGAAATCCACTGAACATTCTGATTGTTGTGATTCCTCTTTTCCTGGATCTTCCCTAATAGCATAGGAAATTCTTCTGTGTCATGATCCGATGTGCGACAATACATGTAGGTCACTGGTGGAAGTGGACATTCTCTTGCATAGTGTCCTGGTTGTTGAAAATTGTGACATAACACTGGTCCTCTACCTCTTCCAAAGCCTCCTCTTGCTCTTCCTCTGCCTCTTTATCTAGCTTGATCCCCTTGTGGTGTGTTATACTGAGGTGTCTGGTTATATTGCACGGTATTATGGTGTGGTTGTAGGTTGTTATACTGTGGCTGCGCAGTGTTGTATGGTTGTTGCACAGTGTTATATTTTTGTTGCATAGTGTTGTATGGGGTTGGTACTTGATTAAACTGGGGTGTGTCTTTCCTAGTCATCATTTTTTCCTACACCCTATATGCATCTGATGTCCTTTCCCTCATCAATTCCATGCTTCCACAATCTTTTTCATCATGGCTTACTGATTTGCAAAAGTTGTAATATAAGGTCTTTACAATTGTTTGGTACTTCTACATCATTGGGAAGTGGTATGGATCGTGACCCTTTTTCTTATGGATCTTACGCCATAGTCCTCTTTGGCATTCATGTTTCCATGTACTACACCAATGTTGGACATTCGTTCTTATGGTGTCCTTCTGTCCTACATGTGGTACACAAAATGAATTCTCTTTTGTCCTTGTTCTTGTTCTGGTTTAGCTAGAATGTTAAATTCTTCATATCGTCCTTTAGATCCTCTATGGTTGGATCTATCTTTTGATATTGGCTCTCTTCTAGTTGCAAGGCTTCCTAAAGAGCCTCTGTGTGCATCTAAAAATTTTGTTTTCGCAGTGGATATTTCAAGTGTGGTAACAGTGAATTGACGAACAGGTTCCTATGTTGCATATATGTCATGATGTATTTTAGCTTTCCCTTTAGTCATTTGAATCTCTGGTCAATCTCCCATATAGATTATCCTGGTTTCTGGCTGATCTATATCATCTCGTTCATGTATTGATCCTCTGAACTTGGCTTTTGGTACTCATTTATCAATGGCTTCTTGATATCTCCAATCATTCTGGTTTTTCCTAGTGGACTGTTTGCAGCTAAAATCATATATCAATCTAGTGTGTGATCTCTTAATCTGATAGCTAACTATGCAAGTTTAGTTTCCTCATTTGTGATCTTTTTTTATTCCCAAATATTTTTACAGATAAACAGGTTCTTCTGTGGGTCCTCCAACACTTCTCCTTTAAATTATGGTAACCTGATGGTTGGGTCATGTCACGCCATCTTGAATGTTGAAATACTACCTCTGCACAGTGTAGATACTTCACTACTACTTCATAAACTAGCTCCCTTAGTTCTTTCTCCTTGTGTATATGTACTTCCTACTGTCTTCCCTCTCCCAAAATTTGGTTGTCTAAACGGTGGTGTTTTTCTTGGTGTATTAGTCACACATGGGTTTATGGGTTCCACACTAACACTGATATGGATAGGAGTGTTTCCTTCTACTTCTTCTCTTGGTCCTCTCGTCTTCCTCTCATATGTTGTGCGTAGGATTTCTTCAATCTGCTCCACAGCCCGAAGATCCTCTACCTCCTCTTCATCACTTTCCAAGCCTTCCCTTGCGGCTACATCTTTCTTCTTGTTGTTCACCTTATATTGGTAGGGTACTCCACTGCGCATCTTTTCGGCTATCACAATGATTTGCTTGATCTGGTCATCATCCTTAATAATTGGGTCCAACGCCTCCTCCTTATTTCCTTTATCCCCTTCTCCTTCCATTTTTCCTTTTCCTATCAGTGCTTACCCACTTCCTCCATGCACTCAAGGAAGTTTAGATGTCTAACTCCATTGTCATTCCACCTTTTTTATATAGAAATATCTTAATGGAAGTATATAATGATCTGATGTACCTTCCTTGAGGGCCTTTCAAGAATTCATGTTCAATTGCGATGTACAAATTTGTTGTATCTACTGCAAACTCTGTGATAAATCCAACAACAATGTTGTTTAGCCAAAAATCTATTGAGTGCGTAAACTTATTATCAACTCATTGTAGCTTCGTGATCTCTTCAGGATTCCACTATAGTTGTTTGATCCGATTCGTAGGATGTTTTTCTTTCAATCTTTTGATCCACTCCAGCAATATGTGTGGGAAATCATACAAAAATACTTCATGTATGTTGTTTAATATGTACTTGTCCAGATATTTGCGTGGTGTTAGCTTCGGGTTTCTCTTATCTTTTTGTGCAAACTCTGGCTCCTTTGTCTTCAACCAGATTTATATCTCTTCCTTCGTAGGATTCAATGGTCTCAACATCCCCTTTTATATTGGCATTTTTTCACCTTCTTGTCATCTGATCCTATATTCTTTTGATGCTTCTTCAGCAGGTCTCATATGCTCAATCCCATTGCCTTCCAATCAGCCGAAAACGAAACTATTTGTTGGTTTATTCCCTTTATCTATCTACTCTTATTGGTCTAGAGGGATTCTATTTCTCATTGACCATTACATATTGACCATGGTTCAAAACTAAGAAGCTTCCCAACAAAAGCCCTTAAAGACTATCGGCCCCTCTGGTAACCCAGAAGGAAACGAACTACACGAAGTGCACTATGCAGTCTCACTCGAGATAGCTCTATGGGTGGGTGCAATATTCAGGTGTCTCGAACTTGGGATTGAGAGAGATCTATTTTTGTATGTTGTAACCTTCATTCAGTCCATTTAAAATCTAGTTATAATATTCATTCTATGCATGCATGTAAAATACCATAGCTACTTAACTATTCATTCATTCAACATTCATCAACTAATCAGACACAAAGATGCATTCATTCAGTCACATAACATAGTGTTATCATGGTACACCCCCTCCTGGGCTACATCCACAAAGATCTGGCTCTCGGGATTTTATTATAGTTTTGAAATATCCACGTCGCGCATGGTTACAATCTTAGTTCTTCTTCCCTCCCAAAGGATCCTCAATCTATGTGAGGCTGAATAGATCGAACTAGGCTCCTTGGGATATGATCTAACCCTTGGGATCGAGTCTCTCATGCCTTCTTTAGCTCACCATATTAATGACTCATAGAATCCTTACAGTTTTCTTCCTCTATGTGTCCTCCGTTGTCTCTGTGTGTGTCCATATATCTCTATGTATCTCTCCTTCTATATCTCTCTTAAGTACCACTTATTTATATATTCAGCTCATGAGCCATTACAATGTATTACAAAAACCCTAACCCTAGTGTCTTTAGGTATTCCATGCATGCTCCCATGATTCTTTTCCTTCCAGTTGTATTTTTTCTCTTGCATGCTTCTCTTCCAAAAATAGCCTTTCTTTTTTATTCGGCCTGCATCCAATAGCACCCCTTTACTTCTGTCAGTCCATTAATCATCCCATTCATTTATTAGGATCTCTCTGGCCCATGTAACCAATATTCTCACTACTGGGAATGTCAAGGGAACTCACAGCTAGAAAATCTACTAGGAAACAAAATAGAAACAATAGTGTTGCTCCAATGGAGCTAACACATAAGATTTCACTCTTCAGGCCTGACAACTTGCCTCTTCTATCTCACACATAAAAAATGATCCATATTTTTTCTTCCATTGTTTCTCCCATCTACACTCTCCTCCTTGCTATCTCCTCCTTCCCATAAAAAAATGTGACTGTCTAAAATTATTGTCCCTGCCCATACAATTTTTCTCATTTTTCCTATTTTCTTGACTTCCACTCATCCCCAAGTTGATTGTACTTAATTTTATCTCTCAATAACTATGGGATGTGACTATTTACACCCACCCTCTTATAGGTATTCAATTATTTGTCTCTTCCACACTCAAGGGAAAAATCAAAAGGTTCTCTCAAAAAATTAAAAATGGGAAAAGGATATGGGAATTAAACTCATTGCTAAAACCCCCTTTCTATATCTCTCCCCTCTTGTGGATAACTCACCCCCATATCTCTATCCATGTCCCTCGACAATCGAAATCATTTTTTATTCGTTAAAATTCAGAAATACTATTCACATATACATCACTTGGCCCCAACCTGTTGAAAGGTTAATTTTTGAAAGATTGGTTTTCATTGAATTGTTGAAAGATTAGTTGTCATTGATGTCAACCCTTGAACGGGAAGTTAAGAATTTCCATTTGAATTTAACAAGTTGTGTGTTAGTTGCATGTCATTAACAAGACATTATGAGTTGGCCCTAAATTAGGAAAAAGGTAAATTCAAAAAAAATAACAACTAATTTTATAAAATTCTCAGATGAATCTAAAATTGACCAATAACGAATATATAACTACAGTGACACTATTCGTCCAATCACTTTTTTGATTACATGCATAAACGAACAGATAAATGATAATTAAAAATTATATAAAAAAAAAACACTAAAACTCGAATTTGAGGCATCATATGAAGGATTTTGGCTCCCGAAAAAGTGTCAAAATGGATTTCGATATAATAGTTCAGATCGACACAGAAGTGAACTCTTCGAGACACAACTCTCTTTAAAATTTCAACCCAATCAGATAATCGAGTCAAAAGTTATGACTCTCGAAAATCCCTGCATTTTTTAATGAGATCCTCATTGGAAACAGATATATATAGAGAAGAGTCAATTGAATAATTTTTTGTGTGAATATAGATTGGAAAATATGAGCCAATGAGACAAAGGCAACTAAGTTCAACAAAGGGAGAGTTTTACAGGAGCTAAGTGTACAGAAGAAAATTTACTGCAGCACTGTCTCTAAGGTAATCCATGATTTGTAGAAGGGAAAAGTGCAGACATCCGTGAATAGGCAGTGTACAGGTAGTGGATATGTGAAGAATACAAGAGGAAGATCATATATCTAAAACCCAGGTTAGCTACAGGTTGAAGGTATGTCTTCATGTGTATTTTAGGGTGTGTATTCTGAAGAAATCAAGAACAAATATGTCTCAGTGATTCATAAGAATTTGATTTGGAGAACTCCCTTGTGGATCTTGGTATGAGGTATGTGTGGTTGCAGTTTTGATGAGATATCAGAATCGCTAGCAGCAACAAAAGTATCAGAAGCAACAACAACATAAGGTTATCAATTACAGTGACATACGTAGTGATATATTGGTCTACATTTATATTTCAGAGCAGTTGGACGGGGCAAGGAAAGGAGGTTGTAGCCTGCTTTCGATTGGAGCCAGTAAATTAGGGAGTTGGAGCTTCATTCATGTTGCAGCTTGTAAATAGGGGGTTGGAGCCTCTTTCTAGTTGTAGCTGGATAAATATGAAGTTGGTGATTCCAATGAATGTACTCTTTGATAAATAAGAAAATCATTCTAAGGTTTTCTCCTACATTGGGTTTCCATGTAAAATTTTGGTGTACTTTGTTTATGTGATGTCTATGCATTGAATTATGGTGTTGATGATATATTGAATGCTCATGATATTTATTGGAATTTTTATATTGTCATTAAGAGTACTATTTTTTATCATACTGATTCACCAANCCCCCTCTCAGTATTCCAACAATTGGTATCAATGTTGGTCCTTCAGGAAGTAGTCTAACCACTGGAAGGAGATAATGGAATATGCTACGATTGGAGGAATAGTGTTTGACGGTCAAAGCTATACCTTTTGTAATAAAAGGATGAATTTTTTTTACAGGAACGGGGATTTGATGTTTGGAAATTAGTTGTAGTTGGGCATACAAAACCAACCACTCCCCAAACCGAAATAAATGGAAAGAAACTTAGTGAAAATAACTCAAAGGATAAAGGTACCATTCTGAGCAGTCTATTTGAATCAAAATTTGTCAAGGTTATCCATTTTGATAGTGAAAATGATCTATGGGATAAACTACAAAATATTTATGAAGGAGATGTCAAAATTAAGGGATCTAATCTTCAAATATCCAGAGCTAAGTTTGAACAATTGAAGATGAAGGAAGATGAAGACATTGTAGCCTACCTTCTGTGAGTTGATGAAATAGTTAACACTATTAAGGGATTGGGAGTAGAGGTTTATGATTCATTTTTTGCTTAAAAGGTATTAAGGTCTCTTCCTATGAGATTTGATCCTAAAATATCATCCCTAGAAGAAAGCGAAAATCTCGGTACATTGAGCATGGACGAGCTACATGAAATATTTACAGCCTATTAAATGATAATAGAATAGGAGAACCTAGTGATGAAGGAAGAAACTTTCAAGGCATCCAAGAAGAGAAAGAAGATAAATAAGAAAAATTGAAAACCAGGTTGCAATTGTAGTGATGATTCACACAAAGATGAAGAGATGGTTAACTTTGTAAGGAAATTAAAGAAAGGAACCAACAAGTATAAAGGTGTGCTTCCATTGAAATGTATTAATCGTGGTGGTATTGGTAATTTTTATTCTAAATGTCCTCATAAGAATAAATACAATGATGAAGAAGAAGATTCTAAAAGGGAAAAGAAACATGAAAAGGGAAAAAAGAGAAGAAACAAAAGGAAATTCTTCCAGAAAAGTTTCTACTAAAATGAGGACGGTTCCTCGTCAGACCTGGAGGATAATGATAGTGAAATTGATTCAAAAAGAGTAATCTTCATGGAAGTAGAATATGATGATGAAGGTTATGAAGAATAAGGAGAATTTGATCTCAAAGTAGATCTAATCAGTTCATTAGAATACCTTAGGAAAGAAACAAAGAAAAACAAGTCACTGAAGGAAGAGTTAAAAATGAAAGAGGGATCTCAGAATTCCAACTCTGAATAAATCAAGTAGATGATCATGAGCCTAAAAATTAAAATAGAAGAAGACAAAAGGATTGAGGAAATACTTAGAAGTCAGTTAGAAGAAAAGGAAAAAACGATTGGAAGCTTGGAAGAAGAAATAGTCTCTTTAAGGAAAGATCTTCATAAGAAATATATGTTGATGAAGAGAACCAAAATATTGGATCAAATCATCAGCATTCAAAGACCATCAAATGATAGATCTGGACTAGGATACAAGCAGAATGAGAATAGATTGAGCTCCAAGACAATATAACATGAAGCATAATAAAGAAGCTATGTATATATTGTTAGATATTTTGTCAAGGAAGAATAATGCAAGCCCCCAAAGAAGAACATTCTAGAAATAAAGAAGACTCAACAAGACAAATTTCGAAGGAGCGCATCGCAAAGAAGATCATATACTCCTAGGTATAAAAAGCTATTTTATGGTCATTGTTTTAATTGTGCTAATTTTGGACATAAAACTATAAAATGCATATCCTATTCCAAGAACCGAAGCAACTATGGAGGGTACCTAAATAATAGTTATCTCAGAAAATATTATGAAGCATACAGCAGAAAACAAAATAGATTTGGCTCATTGAGTAATGAAGTATAATGCTACAAATGCAACAATTTTGGACACATAGAGAATAATTTCAGATTGACTATTCCACCAAGAGAACCAAAGAATAACATTAATAGACATATATCAGAACCACGAGAAATATGGAAAAGAAAGAAGAATCAATGCTCGCTTTCTCTACAAGCACAGCACAAAAAAATTGATTGGTATGTTGATAGTGGTTGTTCGAAGCATATGATAGGTGACATGAACAAGTTTCTAACTATGAAGAAAGAAAGATATGGATCATTTTAATTTGGAAATAATGATTCAGCTAAAATTATAGGTAGAGGCCCAGTTAATCTTGGAATGAAATATGCAATGGAAGAAAATTTTCTACTAGTCAAAGATATGAAACACAACCTACTAAGTGTAAGTCAAATGTGTGATAAAGGACACACACTTCAGTTCGACTCAAAGAAATGTGAAATTAGGAAAGAAGGATCAGGAAAGTTAGTGGTGACAATGATGAGGATTCGAACAACATATATGTTTTGAATGAAATTAGAAAAGAAATTTGTTGCTTAGGAAACAAAAATTATAGTTGGCTCTAGAACAAAAGAATGAGTCACGTGAACTTTGAAAATCTTGTCAAAATCAAGAGAAAGGAAGTAGTAAAATAAATGACTGAAATTTCAGAGCCAACGAATACTCTATGTAAGCATTGTCTATAGGGAAAACAGACCAGGGCCAAGTTCAAATCAAAGGAGTACTCAATGGAAAAAACCATTAGAGATTGTACATACTGATCTATGTGGACCAACGAGAACAAATGGATTAAATGGTGAACAATACTTCATTCTATTGATTGATGACTACACAAGAATGACTACAATTTTCTTTCTCAAGAAGAAGTCAAAGGCATTTGAACACTTGAATATATACAAAGAGATGGTTGAAATAGAGACATACTTGAAAATCAAATGTTTGAGATCAGGTAATGGTGGAGAGTTTACATCAAAAGAATTCATGGATATTTGTAGCAAACATGAAATAAAAACGAAATTCTCAACAGCCAGAATACCTCAGCAAAACAGAGTCACTAAAACGTCACTAAAACAAAGAACAAGATAGTACAGGAAATGGCCAAAACCATGTTGAAAGATTCCAAGATGGGTGACATATTTTGGGCACAGGAAATACATACAACAGTTCATATTCTGAACAAAGGAATGATCAGAAGTAATAGTGATAAGACTCCCTGCAAGCTATGGAAATGAAGACCATAAAATATGAAGCATTTTAGAGTATTTGGAAGCAAGTGATATATCAAAAGAGAATATGGAATGGTTGGAAAATTTGACTTCTAAGTTGACAAAGGCATATTTTTTGGGCACTTAAGAAAGAGAGGGCATACAAATGTTTCAATCTGAGACTTAATGGAATATTGGAAAGAATCAATGTACATATTGGCGAGACAAGTGTATGAAATTCCAAAGAAGAAAGAAAATACTCAACGGAGAAGGAAGGAGAAGAGGATTTGAAAGAATATGTAGAAGAAGCAGAAGTAGAAGAAGAAGAAGAGAAGCTAGAAGTAGAACAAGAGGAAGATGACCAACAAAATATTTAGATATCTCCCAACACTCCTAGCCAATGAGTGCAGAAAAATCATCCACCAGAACATATCATTGGAAATAAAGATCTAGGAGATGAAACCCAGAGAAAATTATGCTCACTAGAACAAAGACATCTAGCATTGTTGTCCACAGTTGAACCGAACATGTTTTAAGAATCCATCATTGATGAACATTGGATCAAATCTATGGAAGAAGAATGGGATCAGATAGAGAAGAATGAAAAATGGGAACTTGTTCCGAGGCCTAAGAATAAGAATTTCATTGGAAACAAATGGGTATTCAGAAACTGAATGAGTATGGATAGGTAACCATGAATAAAGCAAGGTTAGTATGAAAGGGATATGCTCGGGTTGAAGGAATATAATTCGAATAAACAATTTCCTTAGTTGCTAGAATGGAAGTAGTCAGACTGATCTTGGCTTATGCATGTTCCAATAAAATCAAAGTATATCACATGGATGTAAAATCATCCTTCCTAAAAAAATAACTATAAGAAGAAGTCTACATTTAACATACATAAGGATTTTTACAGTCAGAAAAAGAATATTATGTTTGCATATTATGTTTGCAGATTGAAGAAGGCATTGTATGGACTCAAAAAAGCCCACATAACATGGTATTCAAGACTGGACAAGTATCTACAACAACAAAGGTTCAGGAAATTCAATGCAAACAACAATATCTACGTAAAGGTAAATCAAGGCCCTCTTGATGACCATTCTGGTCAACAAGTAATCTAGTCGACAGTTTTCCCTCTCATTTCAAATTGATTGTGAAAATTTTCCACTATATGATTGTCTACATACACGTGCCTTTTCCATATATAAATAACCAAACATATTATTAAGGCATTATTTGTTAAAGGCTTGGCTTTGTATCTATTTTTTCCATACAAATGTTGGTATTACAAGAACAATGGCATCCCGAGGTCATCCACTAAAGCCAAATAAAATAATACTAAAGCTACCCATACACTACGATTGCATGGTCGATTGAGAAAGTAGATTATCCAATCTTGCAAGAAAAACCAAAAGCATATTTGAACGTTTATCCCTTCACAAACGATATATGTTGCTTAATATATGTTTCTTATATCGGAAGAATAATTTCAGGAAGTCCAAATCTCCAAAGCGAGCACAGAAAAGCCTCGGTTTCTCCAAAGGCCAGTATATAGTTCGTGAACAATCTTGTAAGACACGAGCTGTATCTCTAGAAAATTGGAAATCCAGACGAGTTGTAATCTTGATAACACATAATATGTGTGCACGGGCCTCTACAAACGAGACAAGAGCATTTCGCCAACAAGCATAGTTGTGATGATTACAGTCATGAAGCCTCTTTGTAAACTCTTTGAAAGTATGTGTTCCCATTCTTTCAGACGTTCTAAAGCTTGAAACCTCAACAGCAGACTCCTTCACATGAACATGGAAAATGGGGAATTGTCTTCCAATAATTTTGATTACAGTTAGGGAAAAGTTAAATATATTGAAGTTTTTCTTGAAGCCCGAGTAATGGTTGATACATGTGGATAAAAACTCTACATATCTCGTCTTCATAGAAATTATTACAAGTATCAAGCTACTTCTTCAATAAAAATATATAACATTCTTGATCACGACGCAGTGCCTCTAGATTTAACTCAACATGGTGACTATCAGTATGATTGTGGTTAAGGAACATGGATTTCATTAGGATTCAGGATCAATCGTATTATCATATAATTAGTACTGCAGGACGTACATACCAATAGTGAACTTAGCAGACAGCTGGGAGGATGCAAAGGTGTACCAACAACTCTTAGAAATAAAATGAAGTGAGACATCTAATGAAATAAAAAATGTTAAGTAGAGTAATTGCATGTTCTTTGAACTTTGGCGAAAAGTTTCTCCAACAAACTAATGCTATCATTTTTGCAGTTACTTGGTCAAATTGTTTCAGAAGATGTCACAAATGATGTAGCTGATCTATTTTGTCTTTGGGCATTGTCATTTTTGGGCATCATTGAACTTGAACAAAGGAGTAGAGAATACACATGGAATTTGTGTATTAGACATGCATTTATATTTTCTTCCATATCAGAATCATTATTTCCATCCCTTCATCATAACCATACATAACAATCATAATTTTATTACCTGTCAAGAATTATTAAATCTAAGAAATTGACATATGGGTAATAGTGAACAAACTATATATATATATATATATATTATAGAAGCAATTCCAGCCCGTATGGGATTGCATTCATTAATATCAAAATGTCCCTAACTGCTGAAATCATTAACAACCGTTCAATGAACAATATAAAATAAGCAGCAGCCAACAAAGAAAGGACGGCAAGAAAAAAAACTCTAAGAGAGGGAGTCTTGTGAAGCAACGAAGGGATTAAGTGAGGATGAGCTTTGTTGGTTCTCATAAGGTTCTCACCTTGTGTTATCACCACCATTGCTCCATTCCATTATGGATCATCTTTCTTCATCTACCTTTCTTGGTCATTCTATTGTAATTTTTTTCTAGAATGGATAAAGGCTAAATACCTAGCCCAAGTCTACATAGAGACTTATAAAGTTTAAAGAATTCAAGAATGGTATAGGGATCACTTTTAAATAAAGATCAAAATCTTTTGAGCTCTGAAAATGTTTCTTTATTTGTTTTTTTCTTAAATCTGGTGTTTCTTCATCTTCTTCTTAACACAACATTTAAAAATCAAAAAATACAATCGTATGAATTTATTACTTTTGTAAAATTTGTTTATAAATTTTATTCATTTTGTTTATAAATTTTCTTTCCTTTTAATTAGTTGGTTAAATGTTAACACTTTATTTCTTATTCATCAATTAACCTTGTTATGAAACAAACTAATGTTTAGATATTATGACTAATGATTCTTTTACTTTTTGTTTATTATCATTCTTGTAATATTTCAACTTTTGTTTCTAACTTTTATAAAAGTAAAAAAGGTACAAAAATCATATATTACAAAACACATAAAAATTAAATATTAAAAAATACAAAGAAAAAATAATTCATGCTTGGACTTTAGATTAGAGGAGATTTATCCTGGGGCTAATGTGTTTTCTTGTTGGGGATCTAAACCTAGGGTGACATTCTCGTCTCCTCCCACCTAGCACCAGAGGAGGTCGAGTTGTTGGTTTATGGAACTCTCCAGTTACGACATTAACATATTTGTGTGATCATACTCGGGAGGATCGTTCAATGGTTATTTCCTAGTCTTGTTTTAATTATTTAAAGTCATCCTTTATTCTCTCTGAGCTTCTATGCCTCAACAAATTGAAATTTGTTTTAGTGGTTGTAACCCTCTGATTTCAACTACTAACCATGGGAATATCATTCAAAAATATGGGATTTTTTAATTTGAGGAAAACCTAAATAATTCCACAAGGTTTGTGCCTACCCCTTTGAAGTTTGCTCACCTAGTTAATCCCTTGCCTCACAAATTCAAGAAACATTTTCCTTTATTTCATGGTGATGGAACTGTTATAGTGGATAAACATCTTCATTCATTTTCAGATGCTTGCACCATCCTTGGATTTAATGATAATGATAGTTTCATTCTTTTGTTCATGAACTCCCTTCAGGTTAATTCCACTTCTCTATTTTCCAACCTTCCTAATGAATGCATATCCACATAGTCTGAACTTTTCTACTGGTTTACTTCTACTTTTAGGAATTTGGATAATCCTTATGAGCACCTTAAGATATTTAATCACTTGCATATGAAGGATAATGAATTCATTCTTCCATTTAACCTTAGGTTTATCAAGTTATATAATTCAATTCCTATGTCCATTCTCCCTACTAGATTGGCTTCCCTCTTGCATTATTATGAACTTCTACCTCCTCTTTACTGATGGCGGTTAGAAAAAAAGAATGTTAAAAACCTAGAGTTAGCCTTAACCACTTTCCTTGAATTCAAAGAGAAAATCCGTAGAACAAGTTTCTCCTTTGGTATTCATGATTCGCACAAATATTTGTCTTCATTAATATCCATCATCAAGAATTTACAAGATCATGTGTTCTCCCTTGAATATCAATCTTCAAATCATGCCCACCTTGAGATATATTTGGAGCCTTCTCTGCTAGATCCTAATTATAATGACTTCACTATTTGTGGTCAAGACCTTGGATGTGAAGAACATCATGATAATATCATGATGCTTAATTCTCAACCCACGTCCCACATTCCAAATGCCACCCCTTCTTAAAATTCATAGAAAAATCAACCCCGAGATCAGCGTTTATTTCAAGCCTCTCATCCACACGCATATGATGGTGAAGTTGATTATGCACATGAAGAAGTCAATTTTGACCATGTTAACCCTATTTATGACACATTTTTATTTGTTAATGTTGCTAATGAGTGGTCAAAAAAACTTGATGAAGACCCATATGATTTTATTGATACATGTGATGAGTCATCGTTTGATAATTGTATAACATCATTGAAAATCCATTTTTTCAATCAAGAGAGGTTAAGGAACTTGACACTAGTGTGCATATCCCTCCTACGTGCACATTTTCCTTCAAATATGATGACTATTTTAAGGACATCCCTATGTTTTTAAACCCATTATATGAATCTTCTTTCCATTATGATGACCATGTTCATGATAGGAAGATTCTTGAAGATGATATTAATTTGTTTAATAAATGCATTGATCTTGTCTTTGATATACAAACCCTGAAACCTAAACCTGATGTCCTTGATTCAATCGATACTTTCAGTATTAAATACAAAGCTTCTCATGTTGGTTGGAAAGTATTGGATGTTGGTAATCATTTATTTTGGGTATTGATTAGTAATTTTTCCTCACCATACACATATGTTGGTTGGCATTTTGGCAATCCTTCCACGAGTAAAGTTTTCAAATTTGTAAGACCCGCATGCAAAACAAACAACTCATTCGTTTATGTTAAATTTCATCCTACTTGAATCCAGGTTGATGCTTCCCTTTTCCATGTATATAAATATAAGTACATAAATAATGTAAATAAATAAGACAAAAAAAAATTACGAAAAGGGGTAGATTAGGTTTTTCGTTTGCTTCACATTTATTTAGATTCTTTTCTCACTTTTTGTTTTACTTTTAGTTTTTTGATTTATTTTATTTTTATCCTTTTTTATGGTCGGAGTTGATGGAGCAATGGTTGGTGATATTAAAGGCTATATGTATATTTTTTAACTAGTTGACCAAATTTGTTTTAGTGGAAAGTAGGCTTGTAGGTGAGACAAGTTGCCTTATTTTTTTTTCGTAATTCCTCGCTTTGTCTACCATATGCTTGCTAAGCGAGACATCTTTGCTCGTCACAGTCATCAGTACTTATGAAATCTTCCTTCTTTCCCTTTCTCCACCCCCTCCATTTTGATATAGCTCTATCATACACGTTGTGGATGCTCAATGTTAAGCTTGGGTTTTTCCCTCAACACACATCCATGACAGTTTATCTAGATTTCTAATCATTTTTTCAAGATACAAAGAGTTTTTCACTTTATATTATACATAGGACCAAACCCCCTCATACATACCACTTTCCATAAATTATTCCATCAAGTCCCATTCCATGTATAACTTAAACTTCCATTTTTATTCCCCCTATTGTATAACGATTACCATTAGTTGTTTTGATTCCTATCCTCCCCATACACTATGAAACCAGATCTTGTACACCATTGTAAGTGACATGCATCTGTTGGTTGGCAATTACTAATGACCATTTCGGTCAAAAAGTAATCTACTTGACAAAGCGTTGCTCGGCTTCCCCCACATTTAAAACTGTTTGTGCAATGTTTTGTGCATTCTTTCTAAGGTTGGCGCAATACTAGGAAAAATCATCATACATATTTTATATGGGGGAAAACCCCCCTAATTTGGGTCTAGAGACTAGGCAGAGCCTTGACACCTTAAAAGATGGAAAATATTATATTCTACCCAAATCCAATAAGATCTAATGATTATTAATGGAAGGGAGAGAATGTTGAAATGTGTACCTTAAGTCCTTTCATTTGTTATCAATCCCTTCCTATTGTTTCCCATCCCAATAATGAAATCCTCCTCCCAAAGTTAGTCTGAAACAAATTTACAGAACAAATGATGACAACATATGCATAACTATCAAGATCATATAAAAGTCTATATATTCATGAAAATCATTTATAAATGTGAACATAAAGATGCACATATCTGGGACAAGAAGATTTCTCCTTTATTAATAACAATATTGGAAGTTACAACTTGAATCTTGTTGGCACCACTCCATGAACCTCACCTGGGTTCCTCTACTTTGACTCCAAGTGCACTATTCCCAATATTCTATCCTCACAACCAACATACCAATTTATGGAAAAGGGATGGATTGTATAAGGAGAATGGATGGTAGGGAATGTTGAGGATGAAACTCAAAGCATGATACAAAAGTATTGGAATGCAAGGGAGAAAATTTTGGCAGAGTTCTCTTGCCTCTTCTTTGATATGTCCAAATGACCCCCCTAAAGCCCTTTTTATATGGAGTGTTAACACTCCATAAATCTATTCGGCTGATAAACAAATGACGAAGGTAACATTTTGAACCAACTTTGAGACCCAAAACTATCCTTTCAGATCTGGAGAGGGCTCTCTCCAAAAAGGCACGGTCTCCACGCAGGATATGACTTTGGAAACAATGGCTAGATTTAAAAACCTTTAATATGATGGGTTCTGGTTATATTGGCACAAGAAAGTGAGACTTGGGCTATGGAATCTATCTGAGGAAAGGATAGAACAAATGACTCAGTGACTGGGCTCGAGAGGATAAGGCTAGGTGAGCAAAAGTCTTCAATGCAAAACCGTAGTGTGTGGTGGGAGAAATTACAGGAAGTAACTCAGGAGCACTGCTGTGGACGAATTCGGAGTTAGATTTAAAGGAAAACGTTTTGTCTAAGTAGCGTGAACAAGGGGCGTTCTGTCAGGAGCTTGTTATCTGTAAATAATGGCTTCGATTTCTGTGATGTTATAATTTTCTGAGAAATGCTCGCAGTAAGCGGTTGTTAGATCATCATGGTTGTTATCAAAATGGTAGCATGCTTTAGAGAAATGTATCATTCAAAACTGCCAATATTTGTCTCATCCTTTGAGGGTGCAAAGACAGGTGCCACCTAAACTTGTTTTTCATGTGCGTTGATGAGAGCTATGTGGGCTTCCTTATCGGTCGTTTCACATTCTATGGAATGTTTCGCATGCCTTTCTTCTGTCAGTATCTGTATTTCTTGCAGATACACAATGGTGTCTTGCAACTCTCTGAGCTGCCTTTTCAATCATACCACGTTCCCTTCGCGACCCTGTATTGCAGACGCTTCCATAGCCTTTGTCACTAGTTTTTTCCTTAATTCCATGTTTTCCTAATNTGATATCCACTCTCCTTGTTCTTCTCCTGTCTTCACAGCTCGATCCCCCAACAGGTTCTAGCCAGATGGCACATCCGATTAGTTCTTCAGCTATCAATCTGACACACGCTTCTTATGAAATTTGAGTTTCCATGATCTCCTAGTTCTTTCTCATCCTACCCCTCCTCTGAGGCATTTTCTGATGGGGAGAGGGGCCTCTTACTGTCTTCCCTTCCTATGCGAATCCATTCATTTCAGATTTTCCATGATTTGATCTGGTCTTATCTACAGGTAAAAGAATAGTTCCTTTCACTTCTTTGGGAATGCCTATCGCAGGTGCGAATGAATCCTAGCTCTTTGGGGCTCGTTCCTTGCAGTTTTTCTACTTCGTGTGCCTTTCCTTACGCTCTGAGAGGTCACCATGATGTGACCAAGGTGAAATATGTGCGAAGTGTATCCAATAAATGCACAGGAGGGAAGGTTATGAACAAGCTGAACTGGAAAGGGAAATTGCAAATAGAGTTTAGGCCTAGTTCTATGACTAGAGAGAATATTGAGCATCTGAGATTTATAACGAATCGGATAGGAGAGGAAATCATGTTGGAGGACAACAACTTCATGGCGATGAGATGTTCCAAGTCAAGTTGCAGGTTTTCCATGGAAAATCCTCGTGTGTAGGATACAGGTGATAATTTTTTTGGGGCATGCATCATACGAACACTGTGATTTTTCATTCCCTCGGCCTCCATATGAACTAATAATAATTGTTGTACTTGTCGACATGATCTCTATTAACCACTTGACTCAACCTGGGACATGTAGAGACCGATTTCTCAACATGACTCGACTTTCTTGGAAAAGATATACCCGTACCTCTTATACAAGTTTCAAATCTGACATCCCTTCCTATTTCCAAGGGCCAACTAGACACTTGCTGACTTCAAAATCACGGTGTTACATACCTGACTTCATGTGTTTGGGAGCATGGGTCATAATGTGATTTTAAAACTAACTCTAAAATGGAAAGAAAAATGGCAGCGCTAACAACTAGCTCCAACGGGGATTTTATCCTCCCTTTGAAGTAGCAAAGAACAGTAGACTAGGTGCCTGACCATTGGGCTTTATTTGACCTCTAGACACTGGGAAAAACAAACTAAACCTATCGACGTGGCTTCTAAGACTTTAGCATAAACTTAGGGCCTTCACTTCGGGCTTCAATTTTCTACTGACTTACAGACTCGACGCAAAATAAAATGACTATTTACAATGACAAATGACTTAAATGGATTTTATTTCATCAGGTAATATTTTAGGAACCTGCCATTTACAGGGCCCCAATCAAAACTTTATCCATCTAATCCCTCTAGAAAATAATCATTTTTTTTGCTATGTTTGTAGATTCTGAATGGATGTTCAGAACCAAATATCAATATAGCATAGAAAAACCTCAGAATAAGTACTCAACGCCTTGAAAAAGAGAGAATTTCATATAAGAAGCCTCTTCGAGGGGGAAACCTCCTTTTACCCCACACAAATGTTCAAGGACAAGATGATTCCAAATGAAAATGTTTCCTTGGTATATATAGGAGACTAGGAGGTATAATTACAACTAATGGAATAAAGCTGACATAAATAAAATAATATTACTAATGTAATATGCCCCAATTAAGGGGTAATGAGCCAATATTAGGGCTTAACATGCCCCTCCCCTTGAGACAAGTGTTGTCTGCAACACTTGAGTAACTCTGGATTCTTCTGTATAAAAGTCTCATCTTCTCAAGTGGAATCTTCAGCCGGTAGTTTACTCCATTTAATGAGATACTCTAAAATGGATCTATTCCTCAGCTGGCAAATTATTGTATCAGTGATCGCTTCAGGATCCAATATGAATTTTCCTTCCTCGTCAAGTTATGGAAAAATAGTTTAAGTTGGGATCTTGTTGCTTATAACCTTCTTTAAGCATGAAATATGGAAAACTGTGTGTACTCGTGAATATGTAGGAAACTCCAATTTGTATGCCATAGTACCAATCTTTTGAAACACCTTATAAGGGCCATAGTACTTTGGTGATAATTTATTATCCTTCTTGGCTTGCTTGAGGGA
>SNQJ01S0045105.1:0-33800 GCA_010110895.2 Picea sitchensis
GTTTGCTTGGTGCCAAAGTCTTTGTTGACTTTCTTATGCAACATATTTAAGCTCTTAAGTATCTCTTCATGAGCCTTCATAATCCTTTCATTATCAAATCTATAGCTCTGCACTTCCCTATGTAGGCATCTCATAGTTACAAGCTCTTGCTTGTCTCTTCTTCCATTTGACTCTATCTCAACATTCCCCATGCTGAAATGCAGACCTCTAATCTCTTCCTCGTGGATGTAAGATCCTTGATCATCCTCCATAACTCCAATCCTCATATAAGAACCAAATTTGTTTTCCTATACCTCTAATTCTGCAAGAAATGTGCATGTAATAATTATTATTAGGACATGCATAGCATAAAACATTTCATCCATTAGAATACATGTTATTTCTTCATCAATTTAAGAAGGAAACATTCCACCAATTCAAGTTATGATTCCTTAAATGCATTCCTTTCTTAAACAAATTTCCAATGGTTGTACTCATTCTTAAATCTTAATTATGAGCGAAAAGTTACAACATTTACATGTTGCAATTTCCACTCTTTTAGTGCTACAGAAATCTCTTTATTATTTTTTGAGAAAATTTATTGTCCAATTCATAATTATGGGTTGACATATGTATTATATGTTGGGTATGTGTTATATTCGTTGCATGTGTGTGTGTGGGCGCGTCATATTCGACAACTGCGTCTGACGATCCCTCTAGTAGTGCTCTTTGTGTCGTGTGCACCGGGCGCTTCCTAGGGGGTCCCAGAGGGGTCAGGTATGCCCCCCCCTGGTTATGCGCAGTGTTCAGCACCGGGCAGCACCCCGATTTTTTTTTTTGTTGTTGTTTTTGCTATTTTTAGCAGTTTTCTAAATTAATCCCGGATTAAGGAAATAAGGTTTTGGTATCTATAGAATACCTAAAAACATTGTATATATTGTATGGTGAATGGTGAAATTTGATATAATGAATATGAGAAAGGTTTTCCTTGGTTGAGGGTTCCGATATAAATCTCTATGTATTATGTGTATGAGCCATTGATTAAATTTTGTTTTGCTTAAGAATCTATATGCATTGTTTTACTTCACAAGTTTAAAAATTACATTCTACTCCTCAATACCTTTCCAGTTACTATTCATTTCCTCAAATCCTAGCTCTGAGTTGAAATTTACGATCCATAGAAATTTAGGTTTTTTACCCAATTTATCCATGTATGCTACATGTGTCTTATCTCTCTTCCTACACATTTTTACATACCCAGATATTAAATTTGAATCCATAGCTATATTCTATGGATCATAAGCTTTTCATAGACTACTCTTGTGCCCCAAACAAACTTCTAAGCAAGGATTCAAGCCCTCTGGAAATAATCTAGTGCCAAAATTGTACTCTCATTGTTTTGGCTATAACTTTTTCATACGAGCTCTATTTTGCGAACAATTTAGTTAAATGGATCTCTCTCTCTAAGTTCTTTTATTTGAGCTGCAGAGACATAGTGTAGCTTTGTACACTTTCTTATTGTGGGTTTGATTGGATAAAAATGTTGTTTAGGCCCTAAAAAATGACTCGTGAGTTAATGACCTTCAAAAACTGCAAAAAATCGCATAAAATTGATTGTTTTATTGTGTTAACAACCCTTAAATATGAGTAGTTGATCTCAAAATCAAGTGGAATCTAAGTCGTTGACCTGAACTCCATTGACGATTGGTCGATTGATACTTTCATTTTGATGGGCACAATTTTTCCCAAACTGTCCACCTGATCGTCGACCATCAGCCCATTCCCTTCACAATTAATTCACACAACACTAAACCAGTCAATCCGACCATCGGTTGTCGATGATTTTCATTAGTGAATGAAATCCTCATCAATTGGTCCAATGCTTGATCATCAACCATCAATTATTTCTCTTAGCAACCACTTGTAACACCTTGTTAAATCAACCGACCCAATCTTCAGCCATCGACCACTTCTAGGTTGACGTGGCATGACACCTAGATGTTAATGTGGCATGACATGTCATCCTGAGGTGTCAACCTCGTTGACATGACACGACACATGATGTCAGTGTGGCATGACACATGGATGTTGACATGGCATGGCACATCATCACCCTATTTCCTCCATTGGTCATCGATCATTTCTCTTGGACGACTCGAACACTTGGCTGAATCATCCAACCCCAGACCATTGGCCCATCAGCCCATTGACCATTTCTCTTAGTCAAACTTCAACATTGTTGATACTGAGAGGGGGGTGAATCAATATCAAGTACAATTAAAAAAAAAATCAACTTATACTTAAACCATTCAATTATATCCAATGAGCAATGAACAATAGTATAAGAATTACACCAATACACCACAATACACCATGCACAATATATGAGAAATAATCAATGGTTATTGTTCAAGGGAAGTAATGACTTCCAAAGGTAGCTCCAGCTTCCAAATATAAAGGGAGGGATAAACCTCCAAAAGGAAGATACCATCCTCCAATATCAAGAGAGGGTTAACCTCTCCATCCTTGCCCCTTTCTTCCACCCAAAAATATATGAGAGATAATAAAACTTTACATTAAATCATCACCATCAACTAACTTTCACACAGAACTTGATAGTGCTTCCCGAGACTTCTTCAAATTCTGGAATTCTTAACTTATTATAATACTTTGATCTTGTAGATAATACAACTCAATGTATTCTCTGAAAATCCTCCATTTTTCACTCCTTTAATCCTCCCCAAAAAAAGTCATAGAGAAAATGGTAGACCTTATTCAATTCTAGTTTATTCGGGAGAGCGGAATTGTACAGAATGCCCCACACTCATTATTTAACATCAGATTATGAAATTCGCAAACAAGAAACTACAGACCGTAATCTGTCCAATGCAATTGGTCTCACTTCATTTGGATTCTCTATGAAGAAGTTATGACTTTTTTACCTGGAACACTTGTTTATGACTAGCTTCAGGGCTAGTCAAAAACCCTATCTTCCACAGAGTGTATCTCCAAAATTGTAGTGAATAAAGAGCTAAATTTTTACCACGGGTACCTAGATATTTCTTCTTAATACCATATCAATTTCACCATATGAATCGTTCTAGAAAAAAAGTCATAGCGAAAATGGTAAGATAACCTGTAAATAACATACCTTAGAACACATCACCAAAAGACTTCATCATCCCTTTTCATAATGTAACATTATGAACCATAGGCTCTGATATCATAATGTAACGTTCCCCAGCCAAACCGAGGGACATTACAATGCAGAAAACTCACAAAAATAAAATTTATGCTAACTAATTAAATTCATGTCACTTCCAACTATGATTTACATGCAAATTTAACCGATGTCTATTATTATTAATTACATGCATCTACAACACTCTAAAATTAGACATGAAATGCAGCTAAGCAACTCAACATAACAACATATAATCTTTCTCAAACACAGAGTTTATGCACAACAAATTAAAACTCATAATACAACAGAAACAAGATAAACACTTATCATTTATAAACAATTGTGAAACCAACTTCTTGGCACGGACATTACACCCAACCATAGACTTGATGTTCCAAATCTCAACAGAAAATCACCCCCTAGATGAGGCTAGCAATCCACAAAAGAGGGTGGTCTCTCACTGTCGACTCACAAATCATAAAACTCACAACCCATTGATATTAACCTACAACTATCTCGATTTTCCACTAGATCTTTTCCTCTTGACATGTACAACCCAAGGAATGTACCCCTTCACTGATCTCGGTCCCTCGGGTGTCCCATTTGTTTATCAGTGTCTCTTTAGCACATGTATCTATGAATCTCTTAGTTATGAACTCAAGGGAACTCACTGCTAGGAAAAACTACTAGCAAACAACAACAACCACTTGTTGTTTTAGTGAAACTCACTCAGGGGTTCACTCTTCAAGCCTGACAACCTGGCTCTTCGATATTCATCTCCAAAAAACTCTAGATACGCTCCATCATGCTCTAGAATTCTCCCTCCATGGGTGTTCTAGCTCCAAGCTCTCTTTCTTTCTCTCTACTTGTTCTTCATGCACAAAAACTGAATTTGAATTTTTTTTATCCCAACTCATATGAATTTCCTCCCTTTGGCTTGCCTTTCTTGATTCACACACTTCCCCAAGCTGATTGTACTCATCCCCCATCTTCCTAATAACTATGGGATGCGAATTTTCACACCCACACTCTTACATGTATTCAATGATTGGCTTTGGGAACACTCAATCAGAAATTAGAAGGTTCATATATCAATAGAAAATTTAAGAAAATGGATTGAAATAATATACATGGGCATTCCCCCTTGGACCCCTTCTCAGGAATTCTCTTAGACCCTCCCTTCTCTTGTGGATTAATTTATCCTGCATCTTTGTCCATGTCCACTTAGCAGCTAATATCACAGTTTATTATTAAAACATTGAAATACAATTCACATATTACATCGCTTTGGTCATAGCCACACATTATATCTACATAAGCATTAATTAAACGGGGGATTATAGTGGGGATGTTACAAGTCTAGTATGCTCATCAACTCCACCCGAAAGTCACCTTCATGCTCCACCTGGATCACAGTCCAATCAATCACATGGTTAGGATTAAGCACGTACTTCTTTAATAAAGACACATGAAACACATTATTAACTCTCATGGATGCAGGTAATGAAAGGATGTATGGAACTAGGCCTATCCTCTCCAGGACTTCAAATGGCCCATATTATCTTGTTGTCAACTTTGGGTGACTTCCTAATTTCAATGAACTCATTTTTGTCTTCACTTTTAGAAACACATGCTCACCTACTTTAAATTCCCTATGTGCTCTGCCCTTGTCTACATAGCTTTTATGTCTATCTTGTGCAGTCTTTAAATTCTGCTTTATTTTTACCATCTACTCTTCCATTTTTCTCAAAAATTCTAGCCCAATAATGGCTTTGTATGTTGGGTTATCCTAGCTCACTGGTGTGTTGCATTTTCTACCATACAAGGCTTCAAATGTGTTCATCTTCAATGATGTATGATGCCTATTGTTATAAGAAAACTCAACCAAATGAAGATAATCTTCCCACTTAGAAGGTTGTTCCATTACATACATTCTTGACATATATTCAATTATTCGGTTGACCCTCTTTGTCTTCCCATCTGATTATGGATGATAAATCGTGCTAATATATATATTTTCCCAACTCCTTTAAACAACCCTTTCCAAAAATTGGAAGTGGACTTAGTATCTCTATTTGATATGATTGCCTTAGAAACACCATGTAGCCTAGAAATTTCTTTAATATAAATTTCTGCAATGTTGGTTTCCTTATGTGTCATCATGAATAGTATAAAATGTGCAGCCTTTGTAAGCTTGTCCACCACTACCATGATGGAATCATGTTTCCTTGTTTTTTTGGGCAACTTGGTAATGAAATCTATGGTAACAATCTCCCATTTCCACTCAGTAATGGGAAATAGTTGTAGCAATCCCATTGGATGTTTATGCTCAACCATTACTTTTTGAAATTCCATGCATCAAGTAATAAAATCAACCACATCTTTTTTCATTTCAGGCCAATAGTATTGGCCTCTTACAACTGCAATTATTTTTTGATATCCTGAATGCCTGACATATGGCACATTATGTTTTTCTTTTAAAATTAAATTTCTCAATTCTTGAGAATTAGGAACATAAACTTTATTCCTATACAAGAGAATTCCATCCTCTTCTAGCTTGTAATCTTTAAATTTTTGGTGTACATTACTTTGTTGTAAGATTTCTTTAATGTGTACATAATGCAGGTTTGTTGTCACAACTTCTAAAATTCTATCTTTTAAATATGAATTTTACATGCTTATGGTTGTAGCATGTATTTCATGCACCCATATGTTGAGTGCATCAACCACTTTATTCTTTTTCCCTTTAATGTGATTGATGTCAAAGTCATATTCACTGAGAAATTCCAACCATCTAGTTTTTCTGGCATTCAATGTTGGCTATCCAGACAAATATTTCAAGCCAATATGGTCTATTCTCAACTCAAATTTTCTACCCATGAGATAATGCCTCCACATTTTTAGTCATGAAATATTGCTACCAATTCTAAGTCATGGGTAACATAATTTATTTCATATTCTTTAAGTTTCCTTGACTCATAACATATGACATGCCCATTTTGTGTAAGGACTCCACCAAATCCTTCCTTGCATGCATTTGTGCATATAACAAAATTCTCATATGGATCTGCAAACTTTAAAATAGGTGCACTTGTTAGTAAATCTTTCAAGTGTTGGAAACTCTCTTCGCACTTGTTAGTAAATCTTTCAAGTGTTGGAAACTCTCTTCACACTTGGTAGTCCATTCAAATTTTATGCCTTTCTTTTGCAATGAAGTAATCGAGTGTGCAATCTTGGAGAAACTTGCAATGAATCTCTCGTAATAACCAACTAGACCAATAAATGATCTAACTTCTAAAATATTATTTAGTGTTGGCCAACTTCTAATTGCTTCAATCTTTTTGGAATCCACTAGAATGCCATCCTCTGAGACAATGTGACCCAAATAATGGATTTGCTTTTAATAGAAAGTGCACTTGCTCAACTTAGCATACAATTGGCGTTCTCTCAACACTTGTTACTACCATCCTCAAATGTTGTTCATGCTCCCCCTTTGTCTTCGAGTAGATAAGAATATTATTCAAGAAGACAATGACAAATTTTTCTAGGTAATTATTGAACACTCCACTCATTAAACACATTAAAGTAGCTGTTGAATTTGATAACCCAAATGGAACCACTACAAATTCATAATGACCATACCTTGTCAAAAAGGTTGTCTTGCTAGCATATTCTTCTTGGATCCTTACTTAATGATAGCCCGATCTCAAGTCAATCTTAGAAAATATCTTTTCTCACTTCAACTTATCAAAGAGATCATCAATCCTTGGCAAATAATACTTGTTCTTTACTGTAACCTTATTTATCCATCTCAAGTCGATACATAACCTCATAGTTCCATCACTTTTCTCCACAAAAAGAACTAGAGTAACCCAAGGTGACACACTCAAGCATATGTACCCCTTCTTCAACAACTCTTCTAGTTGTATCTACAACTCTTTAATCTTTGGTGTGCTCATTATGTAGATATTCTTGGACATTGGAGCAACTCTAGGAATCAAATCAATAGAGAAGTCGATGTCTCTCTTTGGTGTCAATCTTGGAAATTCCCCAAACACATCTTCATATTCCTTCAAGACTAGATAGTCCTCGAGATTTGGCACTTTGTCCTTGGTTGGATCTTCCATATGTGATGCATATATTTGGCACCCTTTTCTAAAACTTATTTTCAATTGCAATGTTGAAATTGCTCTAACAAATATAGGCCTTGGAATACCTTGAACTATCCTTGAATTCCCTTCCTCATCAAGACATGTGAAATTCTTGTTGTATAAATCTAAGACATCGTGATGATTTTCCAACTAATCTATACCAATCAATTAGTCATATGACCCAAGAAGTATGACGTTCAAACCAACCTTAGTGTTGACTCCATTCATGTTCATTGCACAATATTTAACGAGCTCATTGATTCTTCTCTTGTTTTTAGTGGCTAGCTGAACCAACCAAGACATTTCATGCTTACATCTCTTCAATTTATATCTATCAACCACATTAGGATCTATATAGCCATGACAAAATAGATATGGGGTTATTATCAATATTAACTTCCACCTCAATCTTGGGGGATTAATAGTATGATTGTCTATTGTCCAAGGATGCATAAATCCTTGGCACTCTCCTTCCCATATCTTCCATTGTATCAGATTCCTGAAGGTTATGCATAGTCCTCATCCTATCTCCTTATAAGGACAATCCTTAAACATGTGGTCTCCCTAACATCCTCAACACTTTATATGTTGTTGTCTTGGCCTTTTCCAGAAGGAATCTGTCATAATGGGTTCATTTTTTGCTCGTTGCCCTTGCCTATATGAATGTGAATTGTTCCTGAAGAAAGGTGGCTTGAATCTTTTATTCCTCTTATTCCTCTTTCCTTTCTTTTTGTCATCTTAAGATTTTTGAAAAGTTGGTCTTCCCTTATTCTACTCATACAAATATTTTTCTTTTCTTATGGATTCTTCTAGTGTCTTGGGCTCATCAAACTGAATTTTATCGTTGTAGAAAGAAGGTATCCCACTTATTAATCTTTGATTTTAATTGTCTCGTCTGTTATGAAGCCAACATACATCAACAATTCAAGGAACCTCCTCTCATACTCATCTGCTTCCATGCTTCCAAGCCCGATTTCAAATAACTCTTTCATCTTCTTGTCATAATAATGTTCTGACAAGTATTTCTTCTGAAAATACTTTTTGAACTCCCTCCATGGCATCCTCTTCTCATCAATGTGCTTAAATTTCTTGAGTTGGTCCCACCACATTGATGTTTTCCCTTGAATATGGTAGCTTGCAATTATGGCTTCTACATTTGATGAATAATTAAGCAATTGGAAATATTTCCTCATTCCCAAAAACCATGCTTCTACATCTTCATCTTTCTTCTAATCACCATCAAAAGTATGAGGCTTAATCTTTCTAAGCTCTCCTTTCAAATCATCTACCTTTGACCTCCTTCTCTTATTCTTAATAGGGGACACACTTGGGATGCTCTCTGACCTTGAACGTGTATGTTCTCTTCTAGTAGAGTGTCTTGGTGAATGATGATGTCTACTAACACTCCTTGATTTCCTAGATCCTCTATGATCTTCCCTCCTATCATGAGATATAAATGCTTCTCCTTACCTTGCATTGGGTGCTTTTTTTGTGCCAGAATATTTATTGACTTGTCTTTGCAACATATTCAAACTCTGTACCAGCTCCTCTTGAGATATTATCATCCGTTCATTGTATACTCTATATCTCTACACTTCTTTCTTCAAGCTTCTCATAGTCTCAACCAACTCTGCAGGTTCTACTTTGCTTCTATGGCCATTGGAATCGATCTCTACATTTCCCAGGTCGATATCTAAACCTTTGATTTCATCCTCAAGGCTATAAGATCTATAGGCATCCTCCATATCTCTATTCCACATATAGCAACTAGATATTTTTTTGCATGTACCTCTAATTTTGTAAAAATGTGCATGCAACAATTACTGTTAGAATTATGCATATTGTAATCTATTTCATTAATTAGGTTACATGTCATCCTTCATATTATTTTATGAAGAGAACGGATGCACTAATCTAAAGTATGAATCAACTTTACAACGACTGTACCCATGCCTATTTTGAGTTCTGGGATAGAAGTTATAACTTTCTAAATTTGTCATTTCTACTCAATTATGCATTGTTTTGACTGGTGCAATTTGGCTGAGAGATCATCTTCTACCATCTATAGAAGAAAATATGTTAGGAATTGTTGTTGTTGTTGTTGTTGTTTTGTTTTTTTTTCTTAAATATTGAGTGAAGGTCGGATTTATATGATTGTAAACACACAACAATTTGTTGATTCAAAATATGACACTTCAATCAAATTCTGTATAAATATGGAATTGATGATTTTACACTTTTACATTTTCTTTAGATTTAGAATTTTTAGCTAAAACCAGCTATCTTCCAAACAGAGTAAAACTAGAAAAAATTCCTTAAGATAAATTTGTCCAAATTGATGAGTAGGTAAAAAGTTGACTAAACAATTTTTTCCAGATTTGTGATCTAGGGTCCCTTTTCCCCCTTTGAAGATTTCAGAAATCCTCAAAAAGTGCTTGGGAATAATGGATTTTTCCCTATTTCGGTATCTCCACTCCAAACCCTTTTGAATTTTTCTAGAATCCCAAATGGGTATATTCATTCTTTCTTTTTTAGATATCTATAAAAAATTCATCATTGTTTGGGCCCCAATTACATAGCACGACCCATATCTTCAAAAGTCACTAATTTGTGTTTTCTGGAAAATGGAAACAAAATTAACTAGTGGCTTTCATGGAATTATTGCAACCCTTGTCACTTCACACACACCCCTTAAATTTCATCCAATTATGAGTTAAACTACTCCTATTATGGACAAAACAAGTTTTTGGCTCCAGATTTTTTCTTTTATAAAAATATCATCTGCCTTTCCCTTTCCTTTTTCTTCTTTCTTTCTTCCTTTCATCTCCTTTTCTTTTCTCTTCTTTCTTTATTTGTTTTCCTTTTTATGCATATGTGAAGGTATATCCATGCAGAGGAATAGAACACACACAATTCTTCCACATTCCACAAGTCTTTGGGACTTGGCCTATTTTTGAATCATCCATGCAGAGGATTAGAACACCCACAAGTCTTCCTCACTCCGCAAGTCTTTGGGACTTAGTCAATTTTCCAATCATCTATGTGGAGGAATACCATTGCAGAGGATTAGAACACTCACAATTATTCTACACTCTGCAAGTCTTTGGGACTTGGTCAATTTTCGAACATCCATGTGGAGGAATAAGACTCCCTCTTCCGCATGACATCCATCCTACATTTTGCATTCCACAAGGCTTTGGGACTTAGTCAAATTTCCAAATGACCATGCACTTTAGACCCCCAATATTGCTACTATGGCCTTCCACCATGGAAATCCATGTCACCTAACACATGGCCTCCATGTCACCAGGTACAAAAAATTTCCCAATTTTCCAAAAATTTAAAAAATGATTGGTTTTCCAAAATTTCCTATTTTGGCTGAAAATATTATTTTCTTTTCCGACCACCATGGGAGCGCTAGAATTAGATTCCCATGGTTGATATTGACCCCATGACTATCAATTTGGCATGCCATTTCCAAATTACATGCACATTTCACCCATAATTTGGGAATTTTCACTTTGCATTTCACCATTTCCCTAAATTCAATAGATACTAATGTTATGCAACAACAAATTTGTTAAATATGCGTCAATCTTCGGCCCATACAAGTCCAGTGTTGAACTTCAAGCTTTAATACCAATCTTTAATGTCCCCAGATACTCAGTGAGGAACACTACTACAAAATTTTTGCTTTGATACCAACCTATAATATGTGGAAATATACACAACATGCCATACAAACTCATGCTACTATCATTAATAATTAAACTCATGAATGCAATTGATGTAAACATGCACAACAAAAATTAAACACACACACAACAACATTCATACATATAAAATACAAAACAAATGCAACATTCAACCATAACATTAAATATGTAAATGACACAGTGATTAAAACACTTATCTTTTAGAAACGATTTACACAATCGACTTTAGAAAAAGGACATTCCACCCTACCATAGACTATGTTGCTCCAATTCTCTCAGCAACAAGTCACCCTCGAGTTGGGGCTATGAATCCACAAGGACAGATAATCTCCTATGGGTGTCTGTAGTCCACTATAATATCTCAAACATCCACTAAGACACGATAACGCAAATCCTACAACAATTCCAGCCACCCATCTCTATTCCTCATCACCCTACACAACCTAAGGGATGAGATTTACTTCTCTGCACCATAGTCCCTGAGACAATATCCATCCCCTCCAGGGCTCCAACACAAACTGGCCAGGGATCTCTCTATTGGAGGCTCGATAAATCCAACTGCAATCAGGAGTGCTCACACATCAAGCTCACTTTCTCTTGGGTAATTTCCTCAACAAAAAATCTCTCATAGGCATAACAAACTCATTTTCAACATAATTTTCAACTTCAACTAGCTGTCTTCAATACCCACTATGGTTGGCCACTCTTTCCCCACACTCCACTTTGATTTTTCTCTTCTCTTGCTAACTATAAAAATTGCTCTCTTTTCTACTCCAATTTCCTCTTTTCCCATGCTTACTTGGTCCTTACTTTTCCCCAAAAAATGCTTACACTCAACCCCTCCTATCATAATTGAGTGGGATGACTTCCTCGCTTATATCTTACATGAATTCATTGATTCGAGTGCTTAATAACTCAAAGGGATAAATGGATAAATGACAAACTACTTAATGAATATGACTTAAGACTCAATGCATATGCAAAACCATCAAAAACCCCATCAAGCCCCCTCTCTTATGGAATCACAGCCCTCCATTACTATGGGCCTTGCTCATCTATAGCTAGTGATGTATTTCATTTTATTATTTTGCATGTACAATGTTTACATATTACATCGCTTGGCCCAAGACCATTCATAATACTTACAAATATACAATGTTGCATTGGGGATCAAAACTAGGGTGTTACATGGATTTGTCCTATGCAACCATCCCAATTGGAGATGGGAGCTATATTACCCTGTATAACCATCACGTGACTAGAAACCATGTGGAAGACCTTATAGATAGAGATAATTGGAGTGAGAATGGATTTGAAGAAAGACAAATATGTGATGAACCTTATGAGACTTGCAAAGAATTAATAGATTCTCATACTGATCGTGATCCTTCCCAATACTTGGCCATCCTTCCTTTTGCGCAAGAATATAGTATTGATGATGTTGATGATATGGTATTACCAAAAATGAAAGACTACATAGAGTAACTTATGAAGTATGAAGACAGAGATCCAGGATCTCTTACAATTTTGAACCAAGGTAATGAAGGAACCTTACATTTATGTGAAGATGATCGAAAGAGCATTACTTTAATTGAGTCACATCCTCCTACTTTAGAAAAGGATACTCAAGAAGACAACATACCGATTGATCTTAAAGTAAGGAAGGGATATTTTCAACAAGGAAGACTAGTACTTATGTGGGACAAGAGAAAGGTTAAGCCAAATATGCGCAAGGAGTTTGATTGTTTGTGGCATGTCCCTTGCAAGATTAAGAAGAAGACTAGAGTTGGTTCTTTTTACTTGTCTATGCCTGAGGGGAGGAAACTACAATTACCCATTAGTGGATCCCTTCTCAATCCCTATTATGCAAAAGGAACTTGAATTTTTAGGTTTACAATGGAGTAGGTTAATAGTAGGTCATGTTGTGTTCCCTCATTTGGTTGTATTTTTCTGTTTATTGGTTACTTATTAATTTACCCATGCATCCGTGTTATCTTAGCATATACATGTTATAAAAAAATGATTTATTGATGAAAACGAAAATATTTGTTACAACACTTTGTTTTTCACTTTCCATATACCAAGGTGGATAACGTCCCCTTGCCTTTTGGTATTAATGGTTTTGTGTTAGAATGTAGCAGAATTTTTTTACTTAGAGTGATGCAAGTTGCAAGTCTTGGGGTGCTAGTGATGTTGAGCTTCTCATGTGCCCTAAAGTGAGCACATGTCCCCATGTTGGAGCTAGATGTTACCCCTCACCTAGGGGTAACTAGAGGAGATCATGTCTCATGGTCCACATTGATCCCAAGATTATCATCATCATTCTCCACTGACAACACCCCCCCCTCTGCGATATGATTTACGATGGAACTCATGGAGATGAACCCACACGTGGCCTTGCATTTCAATGACACTATGACCATGAAGTAAACCCCATACCATCTCATCCACGTATACTTACACTTTGAAGGGTTTCTTGGGAAATACTCCTCTAGTTGGGCACTGACACACATAATAGGATCTTGTGATGGTCTTCCCATACCTAAACTTGGAAAATTGCATAAAGTCTTTATCTAGTGTGAAGTTTGAAGAATATACTTAATTTGAATTGTTTACATGGCTTTTGTATTAGATCATGTCTTACTTTATATGATTCTAATGACTCTTGTATCTCATAATGGTTGGTCTTACTTGATTTTGTGAGCTTTGCTTGATGACTTGGACCACTTCTTGGCACCCTCCGACACCTCTTGGACTTAGGACATTGCACTTTTGAGCTGAGATGTTTCATATACAACTTGATATGTCACTCAAGGGGCATGAATCCCACACACTTGGACGTTGCACCCTTCGAGGATATTAGGGCTTGGATGGACCCCATTTACCTTGATGATGATGAGGCACCTCTTTGGAGAGGTTATGTACCCCTTCCTACGATGACGTCATGCTTGGGGCTTGGGACATTCCACTTATTGGTGATGACACATGCTCGATGGTGACTTGATGTTAGCTCGAGACGACCTAGCATTTACGGTGATGATTGGACATCTTTTCGATGATGTGATGTGACCTTTTGATAAGGAGATGTGGCATTTCCAGATGCTTTTCACCTTTTGGGGATTGGTGTGACTTTTGGAGCTCTTGTACCCCTTGAGGAGATGACATCACCCTCTTTTGACATCCTACATTCACACATGTCGCCTCTTTAGAGGATGTTTTCATGTTTTAGCATTATATCATTATTTTGGAGGCATTTTTGGGGGTCGACCTAGAACTATCTACCTTGTATCACAAATTTAATGTGTTTTAGAGGCTTCTAGAGAGGTAAAGCACCAAGGATTCCTCATATATATAGGCTAGCACTTCCTCACTTATAAATCACAATAATCTTGTGGAGAATCACTACTCTTGTCTTCTTTACTTCTCTCTCGCTATGGAGTACTTGTGCGCACTTTTTGGAGAATGATCTAGTAGATGCTTTGCAAGTGTTTTGTGGATGATTACATTTCTAGGGTTTCTTCATGCTAAATGATTTGACTAGTAAGTGTTCTTTTCAAGTCTTGGATGGTTTATTCTTGATGTATTAAGTAAGTGCTTTATCAAAGGGGTGATTTTGCATGTTATCTTGTTTCTCTTAGATAAATCTTGTTTTGAAACCCCAAGGAATATTTGTAGTGGACTATCTTCCATGCTATCATTCATTTAAATCTTGTTGAAGGACATAAGGATTTTTCTTGGGTTTGTGGTGGACTACCCTAGTTTTTTCTCTTATAGGTTATGATTCTAGGGTTTGTAGTGGACTATTCTAGGGTTTTAGCCAAAATCCTTTCTAGATCTCTTGCCTAAGGTATTTGGAAGACATAGGACGACCATCTAAGGGTTTGTAGTGAACTACCTTAATTGTTTCCCTAAAGAGTCAATACCTAGGGTTTGTAGTGGACTACTCCGGGGTTTGATCCTTAAGTCTTCTCCTAGCCTTTCCTCTCCATAGAAGTTCCATGTTAGACTCCATATGTCCAAGGAGCTAGACGCCACTAGTCTCTTCTCCATTGCAAGTGATTTAAACCCTAACCTCCCTCTCTCCTTGACGTCTTGTGGTAAAATTAGCTTTACTTGCATTGCATCTTCATTTTTAGTCATTGTTAGCCTAATCTTTAGGGTCTATATTCCATTTTTACTTAGAATTATTTTTAGACATAATTTATTGTTGCATTATTGTAATTTTCATCCAATTAGGGCTTTGACGTCTTGCATATTTGAAGTAGTTTCATGCTCTTTTATGTTTTAGCAATCATTGGTTATCGATGTGCTAGTTTACCTTACATTTAGCATTTATTTCATTGCATCTTTTGTTGATTTTAGGACTGTTTTACTACTATTTTCATAAACTTGTTACTTTCAGAAGCAAATCACATATCTCTTTATTCAAGTTTTATTACATCCATCTCTTCTTTTTTGGTAGCTAGTGTCTCGGAGAATTTATTTGATTTATTTGTTGTGGGGGATATCTTTCATTGTCTTGGAAGCACCCCTCACACTCACATTGAATTTGCCTTGTTTAAACCACCTTGACCTCACTTTGAACCTTGATCTAGTTCGTGGTACAATCAAGTAACCAAGATAAAGGGATGTAGACTTGCCTCAACTTGTTATAGGATCCTTTGAGGTTGCTAGGGAAGCCTCCCTTATGTTGGATCTCCATCCTTCACTAAAACGAGGGAAGTAATTGCTTAGGTGATAGTGGGAAGTACTTCCATATGTTACATTTGTCTTGCATCCAGTGAAGGCTTTGCACACGTGCTAGATTAGGAGATAACATACATCATTATAGCACTGAAGTAAGAGAGAGCATAACTCAACATATGGAAGAAAACACACAAGCTGATAAACTTGATTGATAATAGATTGATCCATATGATCATCTATATATACCCCAAAGTATAATTAACTTTCTTAAACTAAGGAATACATACTATTTTGGTAATCTTTGGCATGCCTAGATCTATTTCTTTTTTGCCTCGATCTACCGACGAGCTGATTGAGTTGGCACCACCTTTGATTGACCCGATTGGCTAGTTGATTATGTAGTCAACCTCTAAGTTATCTTCCCTAATTGACCTCCTTTGGTCGTCGACTCACTATCTCTAAAAGAGCCAAAGGTGCGATGTACCCACTATTCTAGCAATTGTATATAATTTTGCAAATAAGATTGTCTTAAGCATGTGGATAAAAAGGCCATTACATATACTAGAAGTGTATGGAAATAAAAGATCAAAATGGTATAAGGGAATTTGTCTTGAATTCACTCATTTCTATCTCTATCAGTTCAAAGAACCATGATCACGACCTACCTCCTATTTTTTGAAAAGTAAATGGCATGGAATTTGATGGAGAGGATATTTGTAAGAAAGCATGGTACAAGATACATAAGATTCCTTAAAGCAACTTCTACAACTACCAACGTGCATTTGAACAAGGACACAAGAAAACCATTCATGGTAACACCAACACATGTAAAGCACATGAACATATGGTGGCAACCAAAGAAATATTGCATTTCTCACCAAACCAAACATGTCGAGTTGAAGAATATTGCACTTATGCTACTCTATTATTATTGCCGTGAAATTACACAAAGCTCTTAGCTAAAAGAGATTAACCTCGGGGTTTTGTTTTAGCTCAATTGCCCATCAATATAACAATCAATAATGAGAAATATTTGGAACACTTGTTTTCGAGATGTGGCATTCTCAAAGAATGTCGATGCTTCAATAAATGTAGTGAATGTATCATGTTGAAAGAGAAAATGAAGTAAACATCTTAAAAAGAGTAGGAATAAAATGCATGAGATAAATTGAACAAACATAACAAGAGCGTTGTGTGGAATATATTGCTATTATGACCAATAAATGATGTTTGAACGATATCTAGAAGAGTATTTGAGCATTGTCCATGATAAGATGGATAAGGCAAATACTTCAATTCCAAGGTTGCTTTTCAAATCAAAATCTATTGTTATGCCAAGAGGTTCTCTACAACACAGTATGGGGGAGATGGTGTCACATAACATACGTACATACTTGAAAACTCCCCCAAAAATAAATTACATGTCGACTACATTACACTTGGAAAAAATCACATGTCAGGTACAATACACTTGGAAAAACCAAATGTGTGTGTGTATCCATTTACTCTAGGGAGAAAGGATTCACTGAGGAAGAGTGAACTCTCTCTAACGACAAGTACATTTTGTTTTTTGGATTAATGCCATCCTAGATCCACCTTAACTCCAAATATATCAAACCCCAAGAGGGATCAAATCCCTCGAGGTGCAAACCTTTTTTAGAGGGAAAAACTTGAGGAATGGTTTGCACCTTGAGGGATTTGATCCCTCACGATGCTTGATAGATTCATAGTTAAGATGGATCTAGGCTGGTAAGCATTGGGTTTGTTATTGACAAGAATGCTAACACATGAGCATAAGACACAAGACTTTGCCATTTTCCTATACTATTTGTGCAAATGGGATCACAATTCAACATTACATCCCTTGCTAAGTGCTTGAAGGACCTTGAAAATCCACTACTTAATATGTATGGTGATCTTGCTTATGACAATGGAAGTTCAAGAAATTGACTTTTAGAGGCATTATTTGTCTCAATTTACTCAAATTTTAGAGTGTATAAGGATGATGTCCTATCTCATGGAAGACCATAAAATCAAGATGTTGAAGTTAAACCTCTTCCTCCGCATTTGTTGTTATAGATGGACAATACAACAAGTGATAATAAAAATCGTTAACTTTTTATGTTTTGACCACTTCTAACTACACTTGGCATTTCACCATTATCAAGATTGAACAAAGTCCAAATTCAACATATCATTCTAAATTTAATGAAATATGTGTTATAACACATACGTAATAAGTCCAAATTTGATAAGAAATATGCATGAAAAAATTATTACAAAATAAATAAAAACAAAAAACATGAACATGTTGTTAAAACAAATTAAATTTTAATATAAAAATAATATCACTTTACTTTCACCAACTTACTAAATTATTGTTAACAATTTAAAAAATATATATAGAAAAAATTATATAATCCACTCCAAAGACATGGACTAATTCCTCTTATTGTAATTTTTCTCAAATCCATGCCATATACTCTCCTACTTCATTCTATTATAATTTTATAATTTTTCTCACATCCATGTCATACTCTCTACTACTTCATTCTATTATAATTTTATACTCTTTACTACTTCATTCTATTATAATTTTATAGTACATGAGGATAATTTTATAGGACACGAGGAGTGTGCCATTATTAACTTGTTGGAAGATAGTATCAGACCATAACTCCATGGGAAATGATTTGTTATTGCACCCAAAAATAAATGGAAATGATTTGTTATTGCACCCAAAAATAAATGGAAATGGATGCCCCTCTTTAAAGGGCCAAACCCAATTATGGAATGCTTCATGCTTAGGATTACTCTCTAGTCACATCATTTGAAGGTCTCTCTGAATACTACATCCAACCTATGCTTAGGCTTATTCTCTAGTCTCATAATTTGAAGGTCCCTTTGAGTACTACATCTAACCTATAAGTGGGGTATGAAAATAACATCAATAAGTAGCCCCTTCCTAGTAATGTGATGGACAATCCCCATGAATTTCCCAAATTTGTTCCTCCCACTAATTATCATGTATGAGGGGACATATGATTGCAAATCAAGCAATCACCATGGAACTTAAAAAATTGAAGCCCCTCATTTTTGAGAAAGTTAGGTTAGCCATGCCTTTCTTCTCAACACATGTGTTATAGAATTGATGTGGGATGGGGAGTTAGACGTTGACTCACTTCCTCGTGGTTGGCCATGATATCTTAGTGCCTAAGATAAGATATATAATAATATCGATTATTGAAATAGAAAACTAAAACCATTATAAGGAATCTGAATTAGAAGAGATATATACTTTTAGATGTGATTTCAAAATAAAATATATAAAATAAAATGTGTATTTGATGTGTTTATTATTTTTATTTTATTTATAAATATTATTTTAAGTTATAAAAAAGAGGGAAGAAAAGATTGAGAATATAAATATAATTATTTTATAATTAATTAATTATTATGTTAATAGGGGAGTTTTACTTGTGTCAATCAATCATCATGTTAGTAAAAGAATCTTTGATTTATGATATAAGGATTATGGTATATTTGAGTTCATATTTTGTTAAAAACCATTTTTACAACCGTACAAAAATATGAGGAGATTCAGATTTTCATAATGGTAAAAACTATTTCAAGACACTACAATATACATATTTATATATTTATTATAGACATATTTTATATATTTATTATCCTTGTTATTAGTATTTATGTTTTACTAATACATATCCTTATTATTATTATTATTATTCATGTTTTACTTATACACAAATGTACACATGCTATTTAAAGGAGGGAGGGAGAAAGCAAAGTAAGCAAGGTAATAACCCCACAATCAATCAACCATTATGTGAATGGGGGGCTTCATTTGTGGGCACCTTCATTAGCATAATGATCATGATATATTGGACCTTATATGTTATCTTAAACCAATCTTCACCATTGATATAGGATAGAGGGAAAAGAACTAGAGAATACCAATGGTTAAGAACATGTGTTTCCTCTTAAGAGGTTATAAGTTCAAATCCAAAGGGGGTAGGGTATGTATACCTCCGTATACTTTACCAGTCAAATCGTTGAGCATAACCCTTAGATTATTATTATTATATATATTTTGATATTTAAATCTTCTGAACATTACATTTAACTATATATAAATTTTTAATAACCATCTCAATTCTATAATCTTTTCAAATCAACTATAACATCATCATAATGATGTCATACACACTTTATACAACAATGTATACATTTATAAGTAATTATTTGAACATAAAATTTATTATTTGAACATAAAATTTATTATTTAATATATATATATATATATAAGATAAAGTAATTATCATGGTTCTTTCTCGAGACTGGGAGAGTATTAAGATGCTTCCTGAATATGAAAGCAGTATAAAATTATTAAAAAATTAAAATAATATTACTAAAAGAAATACATAACATATGAGCCAAAAACATGTATGACTCCCCCAAAAAATGTCAAAATGATGGTCTCATGATATATTTTAATATAAGTAAAATTTGAAATCAGACAGTCTTAATTTTTTTTAAATTAAAAGGAAAGGAATAAATATATTTTGTTTTCTGTTTCTATGTTACATATCCGTATCAAAGTACTGCCATTACAGTGTATTTGATATGTGACATTTTCTATAAGACAAAATGTAATTTGTTAGTTTATGAAGGCATTGAGATGTTTTTGGTGGCTGTCATTTCAAAGTGGTAAAAGTGGGTTTCATATTGAGAGGGATAATAATGGGATTTAATTTTTAAACACGGGAAGGATTTAAACACTTAAAGATTTACTTGGATATTATTTAAATGGTGAACTTTAGTAATTGTAAGTTTTAATATAAAATATGTGTGGAATAATGAATTAGTTAAATTGTATTTTTCTTTCCTAATAATGATTTATGTATGTTTTTATAGATTAAGGTGTTCAATAAAATTATGAATATTTTTACTTCAAAGATAATATCTACATTAATAATAATATATAACATAATTACCAAAATCTAGAATAGTATGACAATCCTAGCTACTCATCTAGAGTAGCATGGAAACACTAGCTACTCATTGCACCTTTGTGTTAATGTCGAGCTCCTCCATGGGTTCTTTTATGTTTCCTTCATAAGGTAAGTTCATAAGGTAGGCTAGGTAAAGTTCTCTCTCGAGTAGGGTGTCCCATGAAATTAATAATTTGAATAATTATGTTAGAGAGAGTTGTTATAGAATCATGGAGGGTAACATTCATGTCATCGAGTGAGGTCTCTATGATATTTCCTCTGTTTTTCATGGCCTACACTTGCTCAACTTGCCCATGATTGCAAGCTCCCCACTTTTCCTCCATTTCCCCAGACAAGTTTCTAGTTGAGCCTTCCAATGAGTAGACTGAAGAATTGTGTAGTAGGTCTCCATGAGTGTCTTATAGGGCCCTATCACACTGAGTAAGATTCCTGTGAAGGGATTGAAATTCATTGGTCAACGCACAATAGTGGTGCAAGCAACAATTTGGCACCATGGAGATGGACAAGGGAAGAATGAGGAGGATGCAAAGTGAGTAGAAGTGCAAGGGAGTGCAGGGATGAATGAGGAGGGACACATAGATGAGAAGGGAGGGGATGTAGATGGGATGGGTGGAATAAGGAGGGAGGTTGCACGAGTGGTGTGATTGGGCAACGTTAAGTGACGATGGAGGGGAGGGGAGGGGAGGGTTGAGGGGTAAGGAGGTTGGTGAAGCCCCTTTTCAAATTGCCTAAGGTTCTTTTCACACTGAAAGATTGGGAGGGAGACTATGGAGGAACGAAGAGTGATGGGATAAGATTGATGGATGATATAATACCTTCTAGATTTCAGATGGAGATGACTCCTAGAGTTATCCCCAAATTAGCCATGATGTTTGGTTCTTGGTTTTGATGGAATTTGGCATGGAAAAGATTAACTCTGTTAAACTTTCTTAGGAGGGGTGAAATTTGGTGAGTAGTTTTATTTATGTGTGTTGAGGACGATTGTGAATTGAGTCATAACACTGATACGATAATGAGAAAATCTCCAAGAATGAGGATGCCAATTAGAGTTAAGTTTTCAAGCATTTGAGCCCTTAATCGGGTGCAAGGGCTTCTGCTTCATTGTTGAAGAATTGACCAATTTCTAAAGAGAATGAGAGTGCTTGTTGTCCTTTTGGGTCATGTATGACCTCCTCACACCTGTTGCCCCTAGTCAAACGATGAACCTTAACCATTACATAGAGACTCTATTATGAGTTTGTACATATCACGGGGAATTGACAAGAATTAAAATGAAACAATGAAAATTTTATGGTTTCATCTTTATTATGATAATTTCATAGAACTCATATAACTTTCATTATTCCATCCTTATAGGACGAGTCTCATAGTTATGATGTTTTTCTATGATGCCTAAAATTTGCATAATCACACTAGTCTTATGTATTTAAATAACTCTTATTTTTGTTTTAAAAAAAAATTAAAGATCAACCAAAAAAAAATCATAAAAATTATAGTTACAACATATATCCCCAACCATTAATATATCAAAACTTTACGTATTATGTTTTTAGAGATTCCCACATGTTAATCCAAGATAGAATGTATAGAATGTTTTAAATTCTGGTTATTAAAAGCCAGTAAAAGATTATTCAAAGCCAGTAAAAGAGATGAACTTTATACACTCAACAATATTAAATTATATATATAATATAATATTATCCATTCTAATTTATGGATGGTATATATTCTACCCAACAAACTAAAAAACCTACCACATAACTTTAATGACAAATCTTAAGTACCAAATAAACTTACCAATAAAGACTTGCAAACTTGAGTAATGCTTTTTCCAAACATAAAAGTACAAAACATCAAATTGCGTTTAGGAGAAGTGTGTTTGGTGATCAAGGTTTGCCATTGAAAACGGTCAAGGCTCGAATTCCCTGGTCTGAAGCATGGGACTCCATAAAACAAAACCATGGTAAGTGCACTGTGCAGCTCAGTGTTTTATCGAGGCGTTATTTCCCAAACTCCATACTGCAATGACAGCTTCAATGCACATCAAGGTTCATAGAAATCTGTGAGGGAAAACGACAAGTAGAAATGTAAAATTAAATTGCGCTCCCACACAACAAAACAGAAATTTTTTCACCAAACACGAATGAAAATCATTTGATCGTATTTTAAAATCTAACGTGCTGACAAAATAATAATTAACGAGGAGCCCAGCACAAAACCAAAACTGGTCAAAGCATTTCAGGTGAAACATTCAAGAAGAGGTCTACTTACTTTCTAATTATAGCCCAAGCCTGTGCAATTGATTCATCTCCCTCCAAGATGATGGAGTCCCATTGTGCTTCTCCAGCATACGTTCAGAGTTCGAATCTTGGCGAAGCTGCATGAACGCTGAGATGCTTATTCTAATATAAAGATTACTGTGAGCTTTTGGCCATACAAACTATTATATGATGGGAAATATTCTGTCAACTGTGGCTGCAAAATTTGCATTCTTCCCTCCGGAGCCTCCGACATATGAAGTTCCCAACGATGGTTCAAAATTGCACATGACAGGCGTCCCCCAGGACGAGAATGTGGACGTTCGGTTAGTGGACACCAGAAGTGGAAACAAGATCGTGGTTATTTATTTACGTAATCCCTCTGCTCGTCTCACTGTATTGTATTCCCATGGCAATGCTGCTGATTTAGGTCAGTTATACGACTTGTTCTTGGACCTCAACAACAAACTGCGAGTTAATATAATGGGGTATGAATTTACTTCCCTTCTTATGTTATGTTATTGTTTGGTCTCTGTAATCTTTGGGTATTGCTGTTTTTAACATTTGGGTATTGCTGTTTTTAACATTCAGCATATGGGTTCCTGCCCTTACATGCATTGCTAGTATTTGTAATCGTTTGGGTCTTGCTATTATCTTCAATTGTTATTTGGGCGATGCTGTAATTTTTCTTTATACATTGCTTTGTTATGTTGTTTCATGGCCGTTGCTGTTTTTGGCCTTTCAGTCTCTCGTATCGTTTCGGTCATGCCACCAATTTTCATTGGACTAAGTTTGATGCTGGTGTATTTACACAGGAATTGGATTTTTCTTTGTTTTCTACTGGTTGGAAAATGTATTTTGCTTTTTTATTATATTTTTGGTGATTATCTCAAAATAAAAAATTCCACGATTCCTTGAAAATGTACAAGCTGTTGTTACATGTCGTGCTGCTTTTGGGATGTTTTGTTTGATTCTTGATATTCACTTTTTCAGATGTTTTGTTTTATTATTGGTATTCACTTTTTCTCTGTTTGTTAGAAGAGAGACAAATTATCAATACTGGACATATATTTTCTATTACTGCTCCAATAAATAATGTTCAAAACAATTGTTTTTTACTCTCGAAAAACAGGAATATCCTTCTTTATTTTGGATTCAATCGTTTTATTTACTATTTTTCTGAAAGTTTGGAGTCATTTTATTCATTAGTTTTATCCAATACGACCATTTTGTGATTTGTTTCATTCATTTGGGCCATGTTTCTCGTTTTGTATTCATTTTGGTTCTGAATGATTTATTTCATTCATTTGGACTATGCATCATTTCTGGTTTTGTATTCATTCTGTTTCTGTATTCATTTGGGTCATGGTGTTATTTCCATTGGGTATACCGGAAATTCTGAAATGCCATGTAATATATTTCATTCATTTGTACATGTATTATAATTTATATCTGTTATTAATTTGAGTTATGTTTTTATTTTTAATAGGTTTATGGGAAATCAGGCCATGTTGTTAGGCAAAAAAATATTATAATAATAATATTTTAATTTTAAGTTTACAGTTAAGCTAGACACTAAAATAGTGTATGAGAGGTCTTGTTTATGGGATAAGGGACCCCTTCCTCATAGTTATTTGACTGTTAAAGTCTATGGAGGTATACATACCCTACCTCCTCTGGATTTGAACTTGTGACCTTTTAGGAGGAAACACATGTTCTTAACCATTATGCACCACTCAGCAGAACATTTAATGCTCCAAATGCTGAGATATATACTGTTAGATTTCAAGCACAACACCTTTAGATCAGATGATATATATCCCAGCATATAGAGCATTAAATGCTCTGCTGCAAATTGCATATTGATAACCATGTTACAAAAGTTCTGATCATAATTATAGCATTAAATGGTTTAATGGTGAGTTCTCATAAATCATAACATTATTTTCATTAACTAGGGGATAATGTTATTTTTTTCTTTTAAATTTTTATAAAAATATTTAATTAATAAAAATAATATTATAATTTCCCTTCATTTTACTAATTTTGTTTATAATAATATTTTTCATTTTACTAATTTTGTTTATAATAATATTTTTATGATTGTTGATGATTCACATTTAATACACATTTGTGATTGTTGTTTGAGCCTTTTAGTAGGCTTAGTCTGATGACTTGAATCGTTGATGATTCACGTTTAATACACATTGTTGTTTGAGGCCTTTACTAGGCTTACTCTGAGGCCTTTACTAGGCTTACTCTGATACTTTCAATCGTTGATTATTCACATTTATAACACATTGTGATTTTTGAGCCTTTAACTGCTTACTCTGATACTTTCAATCGTTGATTATTCACATTTATAACACATTGTGATTTTTGAGCCTTTAACTGATTACTCTGATGACTTCCAATCATTCCTTACATTGATTTTGTATTTCAAAATATTCATGCACAGTATATTTTCTTGATTGAATGGGGTCGTATAAAAATTTAATCCCAACAGTTCCTTTAATCCGGTTCATCCTGTTGGGTTTATTCATTACTTTTTTCAATTGGGTCATGTCATTGTTTTCACATGTTATTGAGTAATGCTGTCATTTCTTTTATTTCTTCTGTTAATCCTTCATCTTAATGTTTTTAACGAGTAATACTGTCATTTCTTTTATTTCTTCTGTTAATCCTTCATCTTAATGTTTTTAACAGTGTAATGCCATTGTTTGCCTTCATTTCATTAACTTGGGTCTTGCTATTGTTTTTATGCATTTGCGGAAGCATGTTCTTGATGTTTGAAATTATTATACATTGGGGTCGTTGAATCGGTTTTAAAAGGCTTGTTATGATGGCTTTCTTTTCTGCAGTTATGATTATTCAGGATATGGAGCTTCCACTGGTAAGGTAAGTTAATTTTATGCAGCACTTCTGTGTTCTTTTTGATGGAATTTTGTTTTCTTTTTTCACTTAGATTGCAGTGTGCATACATGTATTCTATAAGGATTATCTGCAGAAAAAAATTCTTCTTTAGTTTCACGGCTCGCGGAAAAAGAGTATTTTCGGCTTTAAGAATAATTCCAGGGCTTTCTTTGCCATTAATCCAATTTCCAGTATTCTCTTGGGTGTGCCAAAAGTTGTATGCGCTATTGTGATATTCACCTCGGAAGGAAAAATGATTCTGTTTTTCTGCTTAATCTGCTTTCGAAAAACAATGCCAACATTTTTTTGAGTTTGGACTAACCGGTTGGTAGATTGGTCAAAACTGAAGATAAACTCTGATGATATTTTTATTTCTGGTTTTCAAATAAAACTGGTCACGAAATAATGATAAATTGCTCTTCTTGCCTAAAGTGCCTGCTTTCAATTTGGCTTTAAAATCTGTGCAACTCAAGTAGACCATTTCATATTCCAAGATTTATGAAGGAAAACATCATATATTTGAGTGGGCAAACAATATGCACCTAGATTATCATTGACCGGTTGAATGGCAAAGGGAAACTACAGGTTGCCTCACTTGTGGGTTGGAAGGATAGGATTAGAGAGCTCAATTTTTTTTTCAGGGAGATCAGATACATGCATATATATGGGGAACTAAACAAGGAGGCGGATTGCCTCTCAAAGAAGGCTTTGCTGAAGACCCAGGGGAAAATCAAATACAATCTTTGGGTAGATGGAAATGAGGGCCCTACCCTCTTTTTAAATATTTTTTAGCATAAAATTTTCTGTTTGGTTTTCCACAGACAAAAGAGAAAAAAGATAGTTTTATTTTTAATCCTTTTTGTATAGGTGAATATCGGAATTACACTGTAGTTTTCTTTTCGATTATAATGGAATGCTCATGACTCATTTCAGTTTTGTGTACTGAAAGAATCATCAGAGACAAATCCTGTCTTTTAAAAGTTTTTCAATATTATCGGAAGGCAGAATATGTATAGAAAAGATATGATGACATGTGTACACAATTATATTATAAATATAAATGAACAGTTTTTTTGTTGAAAAAAAAAAAGCAGCAGACTATTGTATAGGCTAGGATATACATGGCATTTAGATCCAATAGTGTATTTCCTAGCCTATACAGCATTTATTACTCTGTTGCATGGTGCATATTGATTGACATTTGACTGTGACATTGCTCCACATTCTTCCCATATAATTTATTTGGAGCAGAAATATAGATACTGTTCAATAGATTTTGACTAGGCAATTTCCAAGCCATCAACTTGAACATACATTCTGTCAAAAGCAGAAAGCGATGATGAGGATGTATGTTGGCATCTCGGAGCGGTAGCTTACTTATCCTCAGATAGCCCTATTTGATGACCTTTGGAGTCTGCCTGCATAGCCTAGAGATTAAATATCATAGCTGTCTATTTGCAATCAAGTTGTAAAAACCCTCTCAAGTAAAAAGGGATAGATTCAGCTGGCAGACCCATTATAATCATCGCGTCCTGTGTGATTCGAGAGCTTGATTATGTTAGCATGGTCCCTTTCTCTTGTTACTTTCATGTGTCCTAGGATTTCTCTGCATAAAATTTAAGCTCGGGTTTTTTGATATAGCTTTTTGCTCTTTACAGCCCACTGAGCACCACACATATACAGACATAGAAGCAGTTTATGAATGTCTGGAGAGAGAGTATGGAGTTGGGCAGGAGCATTTGATTTTGTATGGGCAGTCTGTTGGGAGCGGACCCACATTACACTTGGCAGCTCGCTTACCAAGGTTAAGGGGTGTTATTCTTCACAGTGCTATACTATCAGGACTGCGTGTACTCATCCGAGTTAAACTTACATTCTGGTTTGATATCTACAAAGTAAACCAATGAAGCTTCCTTCCCATCAATACCTTTACAGCCATGGTTTTTTGTTGTATTGAAATTTTGTTATCTCTAGAAGCATGCAAAACCTTAGGCAGAAATTCTAAGCACATTTTCTCTTATTTTTGCAGAATGTTAACAAGATTCAAAATGTGAAATGCCCAGTACTTGTTATACATGTAAGTACTTGTCAAAACTGATATGCCTTTAAGGATTAAGTAATCACTATATATGATAAATCATAAATCTTTTTAGCAGTCTACTTTGATATTTCCTGTGCTACTATGCAACCAGGTCACTTGCTGTTCTTTTCAAATGAGGTTAACATCATCTGTTCTAGGGTTGGCTAAATTTCTTTTCAATTAAGCTTGATATTTAGTTTATTGACACAAAATTTGACATGTGAGTGACAACATAAAGATTAGAGTTGCTGTTTTAAAGACCATTCTAAGCAGGGAGCTGAATCTGCAAAATCTCTAGTCTCCAGTAGAATGCAGCAAAAAGGGTTGCCTAGATGCCTTTCTAGTGAGCCTCAAGTACAACTTTGTGACTCTGAAAGATGAACTGCTTTTCTAAATAACATCTATCTGTTGTTCAGGTATTATTAAGTAAAAATTCTTTGGCATCGTGTTGGGGAATTATTTGCAGCAAAGAACTATATATCCTCCTAGATGTCCAAGGAACTATGTGAAATGTGAGTGATCTATACCTGAAAAGGAACAAGGTGGCTGTATAACATCAAAGAACAGCGAAATAATGGAGAAAATATTTGTGGGAAAGTATAATGATAGGAAAAGACTGGTGGTGATTGTCAATACTGATTTTTTATGGGAGCGCAAGATAACAGAGATGATTTTACTGCAGTAACATAACATCCCATTACCATGAGGAGTCGCTCTTCAAGAGAGTATATTTAGTTTTATCGCAATCTGCTAACAAGTGCCAAATTGCCAAAGATTGTGTCTAAAAATAAGGTAGAAAATATCTCCTCCGAAAAAGGAGAGCAAGGGCGACTATTATCAACAATGTTAGCAATATTTTTATTGATTATTTTTAAAGAAAATGATGCAACGCCTATCCTCTGTACATAATACGAATGAGATGTCAAAATGTAAGTGCGGCAGGGTGCCCTCCTTTATATATAAATCGGTGAGATGCCTAACTCTTGTAATTGGAGAGATTCTATAAAAATTATCCTAATATCTTTAGTAAGGGATTAAAGTGCAAAACCATTTTAGTTGTAGCTTGTGGTGTATGTCCACATTCAAGTATTTTTAATATGGCTTGATTTGTTTTACACGAAGGGCGTTGTACATGTAAAGCTGTATATAGAAATCCATTGAATAAAGACAAATGGCTAGATTGCTCTTACACTGCCAAGGGCTTAGCTATGGACTTGGGAACGATAAGTGGGGTCACAGGGCAAATAGGGGGCTGGGTGAAAAAATTATCTATTGTGACCCTTGGAATATTCTGCTTGGCACTTTCTTTTATTCAGCAGATCAATCCTTGGGTATGCAAGGAAGTAATCTTTCTATTTAGTCACTTTAACCTTCGGTATGGGTTTTCCTCCCTCAATTAAGACTTGCGTTCTTCTTGCCCATCCCTTCCTCATGCTTCATTCAAATTCTAGAATAATTGGAGAGCTTGAAGATTTATTTACTTTGTGGTTTTTATAGAGAACTAGCAGTTGCAGTAAGATGGCCTTTCTTAGGCTTGAATACTTTTCTGTCATTTGATTTTATGTATCGGTAGGCCTGCTATAGTTTATCCTGGGAATGTTCTTGACCATTGTTGGATTCAAGAGTCCTTGCTTTGGCATAATTGGAGTCCTGAGCAAGAGATAGAAGTGATGTGAATTTTGATATTCCCCATTCTGAATTTGGTTATTGCCCAAAAAGTTTTTGGTAGGAGATATGAGCAAATATGAGATGGTACCGTGGTTTGAATGGACCAACAAGATGCCATGGTTGGCCATGAACTTGTAGTTTGCAGGTAGTAGACTATTAATTTCATCCTTGGTTTAGTTTGGGCAAACAGGAAGCAATGATTTGATTGGGGCTAGCATGCGCAATTCATTATTTTCATACATATTCCTTGTCATGGTGTGATTCCATGTGCTGGGGGGTTTATTTCTGTGAACTAGCTTTTGCTATGGACTTGAGAGAATTATTCCTTCAGGTATCTTACATAGGCTCGTTGAATATTAGTGTGCCCCATTGTTTATATCTTAGCTTTAGTTGCGGGGCAGCTTTTTGCGATTGGAATTTGAGCCAGGTTTGGATGCAGAGCAGTCAATTGCTGGTCCGCAATGTATTTGAAAACCCTTGATTCTCAGTCATAATGTAATTGACCAAGATTAAATTTCTTGGTTATGCCCTATCAATAGTTTAGTCTTTTGTTGAATGTATCTATGAGTGTAAAGTTAAAATACAAGAGTACAGATTTGTACTCAAATCTCTCCATGGGCAAGATGACTCAAGAGTACAGTTGCTGATTAGCCAATGTTAGTGTAGCAGAATAGGCCAGTGGCGATCAGTGCTGACCTATGTCTGACTAATATAAATATTGAGAATCCCTGATTCTCCGTCAAATGTAATTGACCAATATTGAATTTCTTGGTTGCATGCTCTGTTAATTGTGAAGTCTTTTGCTGAATGTATTTGTGAGGTTAAGGTTATAATATAAGGCTACATATTTGTACTCAAATCTCTCTGTATGAATGCATTTCACCTTGAATGCTTTAAAGATCACGTTTATTGTCTGCTAGGCATTTAAGCTCTGCTGTGTAGGATTCTGTCTTAGTTGGTAGACGCTGATATTCTGGTAATTCTGCATACATTGGTATCAGAGCTCATGGTTTCAACATGACTTTGCTGTTTGGAGTCAGCAATAGAGTTTAGGCATAATTTTTTATGGTATTTAAGCCTGCAGAGCTCGACCTGTCTAAAGATTTGCAGCTTAAGGTTAAATTTAGTTGTAGGAAGTTAATTCACCAGTTAATATCTGTGAACTGTTAGAATTTGTGGCAAAAACCTTTCAAGATCTCTCTTCCAGTTGAAGTTGAGTAGTTCTTAGGGTTTTGGCAGTGTTTTTATGGTCTGAACTCTGAAGTTTAAAGATTTGGTGAATTGAGAGATTCAGTGGGAGCTGTTGAGGAAATCATTCTCTACTGATGGCAACAACAGAGATGAGAGTAGTTCTGTTAAATTTCAAACCATGGTAAGCAGATTCTACTCTCAGAAAATAACCCTCAACCCAGGTAGCTTAAAACTCAAAAGCTTAAAAGAAAACAACAAATCCGAGCTACACTAATCTACAAGCACACACTGCTGGAAATTATAAACAGTGGAAACATGCTAAACAGAACCACTGAAAACTGCATCTGTATTCTATTTCAAACTGTAAAGAAGAAAATTACAATGCATGGGCTCAAAGGTAAAACTTGCCAATCAACACAGTGGTGCGCCCTGCATCTCCTTTATAGAATAGGAAGAAGAGGAAGATACAATGTATCTGGTCACATGCATGAGCACCCTAGGTTACTCAATCAAACCCTAACCCTAATCCATTCGACTGGTGCACCCTCCTGCATGGAATTATGTGCCAGAATAGTGCACCTCCTACTGGAGATAAACAACCACATGTAAACCTGCTGGTGCCTCCTAGATATCTGCACCCTCATCTAGGAATAGAAAGTCTCATGCAAGCACCTTAGCTGACCTAAGGATCTGTGCCCTCCTCCAATGATAGTAAATGCATCCTACAACTGATAAACAAGCTCTAGCTAACTGGAATGCTAAATCTGGATAAGGATGAGACTGGGGCATGCATGTGCCCTCACTCTCTCACTCTCTATATTATTGTTACACACATCCCACAGCAGACTAATACTGCACCATCAGTCTGCTCTCCCTCTGCTGCGCATAGGAAACTAAGAAGATGGATCTGCTGGAGCTGCTATGCCATCAAGATCTGCTGTGTATGCTGGCTGTGCCTAGCTGTAGGAGAATACTAACCGCACAACCAGGTAAACTCTAACACTTCCTCTTTACGAGGAAAGTGTTCCACCAATCAAAGTCTCTCGCTCAACATCTCAGGCTTCCCTTTAGCCAGGGGCCTAGTCAAAATGTTCGCAACTTGCAATTAGAAGGAACATACTGGGATCATTGCACCCTTCTGGATTCTGTCCTCAAGGAAATGGTACTGGATATCTACGTGCTTGGAGCGATCATGAAACACTGGATTCTTAGAGAGTCTGATACCACAGTGGGCTCCAACATTTGATTGGTCAACTCTGTAATCAACTTGTGAAGCCAAATAGATTTAGAACTAGCCATGTAGTTTGCTTCTGTTGAACTAAGTGCCACTGCTACCTGCTTCTTGCTGAACCATGATATCATACTTGAACCCAAATTGAAGCAGAACCTTGAATACTCTTCCTAACACCTACATCTCAAGCCCAGTCAGAAATGTGGCATCAACTCACCATCTCCAACATACCTCATACCATAATGTATTGTGTCCTTCAAGTATTGGAGCACATGTTTTGCGGCAACCTTGTGAATCTGTCATGGCTCAACCATATACTGGCTCAAAGTGTTTACTGCAAAACAAATATTATGTTTGGTATTCACTAGATACATAAGGGAACCTATCAACTGGTTGTACATAGATGAATCTACCAAATTTGAATCTGAATCTGCTGATAACTTTAGATTTGATATCATAGGAGTAGCCATTGGGTTACGATTTATCATTTAAAATATCTTCAGAGTCTCGTTTGCATACTTATCATGTTAGAGGAAGACCTCACTTGGACTTTGCGAAACCTCTATACCAAAGAAACAGTGCATAAGACCGATGTCCTTCATATCGAACTCACGTGCCAACTCTGTCTTACAGCATGTTATGAGCTTCTTAGAACTACCTCCAAGTATAAGATCATCTACATACAGGACTAAAACAAGTAGATCCCATCTATCAAATAAATAATAAAGATTGGGATCTACAATTCTTTTAGTGAAGCCCAAACCTAACAATTACTCATCAATCCTCGAGTAATAAGCATGTGGTGCCTGCTTTGACCCATAAAGGGCCTTCTTCGATCTGCATACATAGGTTTGTCACCCATGCACCTTAAAGCCTCTCGGTTGATTGATTTATACTTCCTCTTCAATTAGATCATTAAGAAACATTGTCCTTACATCCATTTGATATAAATTCCAATGAAAGATTGGGGCTAAAGACATAATGTACCTAATTGAAGTATACCCAACAATTGGAGCAAAGGTCTCCTCATAGTCAATTAAATCTCTTTGGGAGAATCCTCTTGCTACAAACTGAACCTTGTACTTCTCTATGTTGCCATCTATTGCATGCTTCACCTTGTACAACCACCTAGAATCAATGAATGACTTCCTCATTGGTCTCAGCATAATCTCCCAAACATCATTCTTCATGATGGAGTTATACTCCACCATGGCATCCTTCCGTACTTGCTCACCTGTTGCCTCCTCAAAACTAAAAGGTTTTGCATGAATTATGGAAGACATCATTGCAACATAATTCAAATTTTCTTTAGGAGGATGAATCACTTGAAAAGACGTCTTTGGAGCTCCAACTTGCTCTTGTGCATCTTGCAATGTTTGGGTAAACCACCTAGGCTTCCTCGCTGAAGTGGAAGGTACTTGAAGCATTGATTCCACCTCTAGAACCTTGCTGATTTGATCCTGAATTTTTTTTTTCTTCGGACCTGTTATCGCTCAGTTTGTAGTATAGGTCAAGTAGCTTGAAGGCAAGAGTCAAACTGGCGTAACAGGAGCTTCCCCACCCACTATCACCTCGATGGGGGGCTCTTTCTATTTAGGGTGGCTAAACCCAAGGGAGACGTCCCTAGTAATCTGGGGTTTTGAAGGACAAAGGTTCTAAAGGATCAAGATGAGTTTTCCCTTCACAGATTACTGCCAAGAAGATAGTCAA